>AFIR01000696.1:0-64458 GCA_000223685.2 Zymoseptoria pseudotritici STIR04_4.3.1
CGATTAGTTAGCGTTCTATACACTATAACATCTTTATACCTCTTATATATAGCCTGCACCTCTCTAACAAAGTTATAGCTATAGTAGTCGCGTACGAGTTTAGTTAGAAGAAGGAAAGAAAGAAACCTTAGTAAGGAATAATATAGTTTAGTCTAGCTGCGTACTACAGTACTCGTTAAGGATTAGGCTGCCCTCTATACGCGCGATCTTACTAACCTAATAGAGTATATTAATTATAGCACTTCTACCGGAGCCTATTCTACTAGTAACGTAAATACCGATATAGCCGCGTATTTGTTTCTTATACTCTTTTATATACTCGATAAGATTATCTATAGTATTATTACCCTACTTAGTAATTATCTCGATTATAGGCTAGTATATTTTATCGAGATCTGCGCTAAAGTTATACTAAGAGGTACGATTTATAGTAGCTATATATTTCTATTACCTTTCCCTATTATAATATTAAGCTACAGGCTATTAATATTGCGTAAATGCAACGGATAGTAGATATACTATTTAGGGCAATCTAGCGTTAATAGTATAGATAATGCAAAGGATTTAAGGCAGTTATATTATTAAAGAAGAAGGTTGCGCGAGTTTCGTATAGCTAATTTTAGTTAAAGCTATAAGAAAGAGTAAACGAAAGTAAAACAGGGTTACTCTCGCTAAGCACGCACGTGCGAAGAACGTTATTAATATAGTAGTATAAAGATGTCGGGACTGGAGCTACTTCACGGAGCCGCTTAAGGGACGGGCCGAGTAGGAATAGGGAGACGCTTTTAATAAAAGGAAGTTAACTGGCGGAGACGATGTGGAGTCGGAGTGTGGGTTTCCGAGCGACTGAAGAGAAGGAAACTTAAAGACTTGTAGGTCCCGAGAACCATTACATACCGAGCTTCAATCCAACACCGCTGGTCACAGCCACACATTAGCAACATCCTGCCTTCTTGGCCGCGTTGCGATCCGGTCCTCCCAGTGTCACTGCACGCCCGCCTCCAGCTCCAGGTCCTTTGACACCGCTTCTTCGATCGTTCAGGTCGTATTTGCCTGCTTCGATATTCTGTTCAATGAGGTCAGCATAGACTTCCAGCCCTCGGAATAGGTAGCACGTACCTGATATATCCTCTCCGCAACCTCCAAGAACGCCCTTTCTACATTCTCTCCACTCTTCGCTGAAGTCTCAACGTACTGCATGACTTTGTTCTCTCTACACCACTCCTCCGCCTCCTCCCTTGTGACCTGCCTCTTGTTCGCAGCACTCTGATCGCCCGAGACCGTTGACGAAGCCGCCAGATCTGATTTGTTTCCCACCAGTACCACCACGATATCGTCCTCCGCTATTTGTCGGAGGTCGTGCAGCCATGCTGTGACGGATGCGAAGGTGTTCCGCCGTGAGATATCAAAGACCAGCAGTGCTCCCGAAGCTCCACGGAAGTACGATCTCGTTATCGACTTGTACGTCTCTTGCCCAGCTGTGTCCCATAATGAAAGCTTCATGTGTTTCTGCTCCGGTGTTTTCGGTTTTGTCTGTGCCTTTGACTTTGCATCTTTGGCGGGTTGTTGTGCAGGCACAGCGGCGGGTGTATGTGAAGGGTTGTTGATGTTGTACTCGAGACTGGCGGGTGGTCCTACGGGAACGATTCGCGAGCCGAATTCAACGCCGATGGTCACGTCGTGATGGGAGACAAAACGACCTTCGCAGAGCCGGATTGTCAGCTACGAGGAGCAGATACATCAGCGAACTGCTGAGCGGGACGACAAGGGCGGAGAGGGCGTACACTTGATTTGCCGCTACCGCTATCTCCCAAGCTCACGATCTTGCTGATGTAGTCGTAGGGTTGCGCCATGATGGCGGTGGAGGTTACGTATTCGTGCGGCAGGATTACGGTTCGCAGTAGCAGGTGGTAATATGTGTCGGCGTGTATCGAGTCGTGCCTGGAGCCGGTAGTGTTGTTCGTAGGTCGATGTCGAGACGCAAGACAAGGCACATGCTGTCGAACAAGGAACAAGCTGCCGCGGAGCCACCTCCGCCTTTTGATCTCACTCTGACCACGAGCTGCAGCCCTCCGTCAACCCATCACCTGCAACGTCCGCATCCGGTCTGGCCATGGACAAAAGCAAAGGTCTACACTCCACCGTCGCGATTCGTCTGGCCTATTGGTAGGCTATTCGCTGTATTTCCATTCACTTACCAGACTAGCCCTTGCGGGACCGGGTCACATTGTTCTTCCAAGGTTCACCAATAGCAAAGTCTACGTCAGGCATGCGCAGCGTCCCAAGGTCCACTGTGACTCGATACGCTGACTCTTCTTCTTCATACCTTGCACCACACACATCATTGTGTCTTTGCTACGAAGATCTCTTCCTGCTCGATTCCTTTTGTCAAAGCAGCATTCTCGCCAACCATCACTCTCCAATCCATTCAGAGCGTTCGCAACCATGGCCGCCGCCGCCGGAGCTGATGTCAGCGCTCTCGGACAGATCGTGCCTTCGAAGACCAAGCCACCTACCGTCTGCGTATTGTATGTCTAGCTCGTTCAATGACCAGTGCAGACCGCAAGACTGACTTCTCCTCCCAGCTGCGGCGCCTCGCCAGGAACCTCCCCATCCCATCTCGCAGCCGCTCGCGAGCTCGCACACACCTTCCACAAACGCGGCATTCGACTCGTATACGGAGGCGGGACCGTCGGAGTAATGGGAGAGATCGCGAAGACGCTCGTATCCCTCGCTGGGCCGGACGCCGTGCACGGCGTCATTCCCGAGGCATTGTTGCAGTATGAACGCAGCAACCGAACAGACGGACTGGGCGAGGAGAAAGTACAAAAGTTGATCGACGAGGATGTCTACGGTCGATTTACGGTAGTCTCTGATATGCACAGCCGGAAACAGATGATGGCGCGAGAAGTCATCGAGTCCGGGCCAGGAGGTGGATTCGTGGCATTAAGTGGAGGATACGGAACATTGGAAGAGTTGATGGAGGTGGTGACATGGAATCAGCTGGGAATACACGAGCGAGGCGTGGTGCTGTACAACGTTGAAGGATACTGGGACGGCATTCTGAAGTGGGTGAATACGGCTGTTGAGAGTGGATTCGTGTCGGAAAGCAATCGGGGAATCATGGTGGAAGGCAAGACTGCGGAAGAGGTGGTGGAGAAGCTGAGCGGGTACGAGAAGACGGCCGGCAGATTTAAGCTGGAGTGGGGAGCGAGGTGATGAGTTCGAGTCTTGCATCTGCATGGGAGGAACATTGGCAAGGAGAGATCAGAGGGAAGTCCTCCGCAATAGAGTAAGAATCTAGACGTAGAAGAACGGCTGACTTTTGCTACCATCCCAGGCCTACGGATCTCTTCCGCACCGTCTTGCTTTTGTCTCACCGCTGGACTCCGCTCACATCGTCTTGCTAGCACGGCCCTGTCACGGGATTTCAGCATCACAACTTCGTCTGGTCCCACTCAATCGCGAGCTCACTGACCTTACTGCACCTCGCTGTCAGCTGCTGGCTTCGCTTCTCTCATGATGTGGGGACCGTGCGTTCTGAGGGGCATATCAGTCCTCTTCTTTGAGCTCGAGTCCATCTCAAAACACCTACCTCTTCATCCATTTGATCTTGATCAATACTCTGGATACAGCTCCCATTCTCGAACAGCCTCGCATCCAACACCATGGGTAAGATCAAAAGTGAATCTCTCCCAGAGATTGGGGCCGAAGAGCTTCCAATAGATCTGACGACCGATGTCGAGCCTGAAATCGGAAAGGTCAGCACGAAGGAGGTGGGACGGTACGACCACCATCAGGAGCGTTGGCCCAGT
The DNA here is from genome assembly GCA_000223685.2 of Zymoseptoria pseudotritici STIR04_4.3.1. Taxonomy (NCBI): domain Eukaryota; kingdom Fungi; phylum Ascomycota; class Dothideomycetes; order Mycosphaerellales; family Mycosphaerellaceae; genus Zymoseptoria; species Zymoseptoria pseudotritici. The sequence continues at coordinate 3,816 of AFIR01000696.1, forward strand.
GCTGTGGCCTTCACGAAAGAATGGGCAACGCTGGAAGACGGCCGACGCCGCATTCATGAGCTTGCCACTCAGCCCTTCGAGGTATGCGAGTACCACGACAAGTATACGGATCGCCATCGCAAGTCCTGCAAGGAAGTTCTGCTGTACGTCAAACAGGACAGCATCAAGGTCGGCATTAGTGGTGGCACTAGGCAAGGTAAGTGACGGCGCTCATGATTCAACAATCTTTATTAACAGTACTTCAGACAGGAGCTTGACGCTCAACTCCCTTGTCCGCCATTTCGAAGATCCACTCAAAAAGCTCGGCATTGTCGTTGTGGATGCTGCAATACTTCCGACCGCTGAATATCTTGTCGTCCTGACAGACGTTGCCGGCGCGAAAGACGATCCTGGTGTATCCGCCCAAGTAACGAAGATGTGTGCTCTCGGCAAGAACAGAGTCGTAGTAGTGCTGCCGCACTCCAGCACGATCGGCGACGATACGTTTCCAACGGGTGGCAGGGACCAAGCGGACGCGGTGCTGGCGCTCGAAAAGAAGTGTACCCGGCTACGGTCAAAGGTAAATGAGATCGACGCCTTAGTCCTAAGATATGAGGAAGCTCTTGACTGGAATCAAGCTGGAATCCATGGCCAGCGCAAGCGAAAGTATGAAGTGCTGGCGAAGCATGCAGACAATGCCCTCGAATTACATCACTTGAGCAGAGCCAACGACCACATCAAAGGTCTGCTCAAAGAACTGCTGGCGAGGTCTAGCGGCGCTGCCGCGAAAGCACCTATTCTCAGCATCTCGATCGACTCATATGCGGAGCATGAGACCGGCTACTCCCCCAAGGCCACTCCAGTGCTCTCGGTCGAAGGCACGAATGTGCCGGCGCTGCGCAGACTGGTTGCGTCGTTCCCGAATGAAGCACGTCTAAATGAAGCGCGCCATCGTCAAGACGTGGCCATTCCAGAGCTGCTCATGCGGCTGCGAAGGTACGCTTCGGGAGAAGTCAGGGAACGAAAATTGGCCTTGGACGTGCACCTGAAACAACCTGAATCACAATCGGAAGACATGGTCCGAGGCTCCTTCGAAGTCTTCCGCATGAAGTTTGAGACTTCAGTTGGAGACGCTATACGCCATCAATCGCAGATCTGGGCAACTCGGGCTGCTGTGAAGTGCACCGAGCACGAGGCACAGGTCAGTCCAGAAGTGCTTCACACTCTCATGAAACGCCGTGGAAGCCGTACAGCTGCTGCTGGCCGGGATGGCGTCGACATGACTTCTGATCTCATCGCCATCAGCTCGCCCGCATTGCATCACGCTTTCAACGATCTTCTCGTTGACTCCGTGAGAAGCTGCATTGTTATTCCTCTTATCCAAGATATCCGGCGCCTATTCGGAACGTTGCATCTTAAGCTACAGGGTATGTACTAGAAACACGTTCCTATCCGCACGAGCTGACATCACGACAGAACATTCCAAATCCTTCTCTGTCGATTTTGACGCGCTTATTGGGACCTTGTATTTCAAAAGGATAGAGCTCCAAACGACCATCAAGAAGATGGTGGAGACCATCCGCCGCGGGCTGGAGTAGGGTCTCACAGCTTCTTCCCGACCATCGCAACGATGCTGACGGCCATCTAGAGACATTCAGAGAAAGGTTGCGAAGCGGACGATGATGCATACTTGCACATCGCGATGCTCCCAGTCTATGACGAGGTCTGGCAGCTTCAAGGTATGATCTCCCTCATACACAACACGCGCAACAACTGACTTTGTCGCAAAAGCCTCCGCGGTTGATCCTGTGACCAGGGAGAAGACCAAGGAGAAGAATCAGCAGCCACGCCCTCCGGAGGGCTGGATAGCCTCGCGGAAAGCCACCTTCAGGAGACACGTCGCCTCCGCTGACGGCGTGTGGGCTGTAATGCAACAAAGCATCAACCGGGACGTAGAAGCACTGCTGGTGCAGCAGATGGCCGCAATGCAGGCCGAGATCCGCACTGCGTTCAGGGACATCCGCCGGGATTTCGAGCGGACCTGCTCCGGCAAATTTGGCAGCTCGCCGGAAGAACTTGAGCTACAGCAGGCACTGCTGAGGAACCTAAAAGAGGCTCGAGAGCATCTGAATGGACCCATGCGGCGTGCTCTTGATGCGCTGGAGCAAAGCTCTCAGTAACAGGGACTTGCGGCGAAAACAAGCGGTTTCGGAAGGGATACTTCACGGCAGATTGACGCAGGCCGCGAGACATGTTGAATCAGAGCGGGAACGAAGCGAGTCAGCTGTGGCGCACGGACGAGGACTGCGAGTTGCGACACACGACGGCTTGCCCGGGGACCGAAGCAATTATTTTGCGGCGGAAAAGCGATTTACAAGGGGCTCGAATGGACCTCGAAGCAATATCAGCCACGGGCGAAAAGCGAGGTGCGGTACAGTGGAGCGCTGCCAAAGCGAATGATTACCGGCGGAAACGCGACATATTTTTGAGTAAGTACTACTTTCAGGACTTAAAATTCCAACTTTCAACACGCTGCTTTCACGTGAAAGACCATGTAACTAGGCGCAGGCTTCGGATAGAGCATACGTCAGACCGTTCACCCAAAAGCATGCTGCGGCCTGCGCTCCATCGACAACATTTCATCACCAACCTCGACGTCCACTGACCTTCATCCACATCATCACTTCGTATCCCCCACTCGACATCGCCTTACATCACACCCACCACCTTAGGCTAAGCTCTACGACACGCTCACAACCACAAGCTCTGCGCTCAGCCATATCAAGACGCAGCTCTCGCTCTAGCTCCTACCTCAAACATGGCCATACCTGCAACCTCATTCCGCCAGCCATCGCCACGATGGAAGAAGGACGAATTCCCATCGGTGTCGTGGGCAGAACAGGCTCCGGCAAAAGCGCTACTTTGAATTCTCTATTCCAAGTCGGCGACATCGCGCGATGTAGTGGGGGTTCTTGCGTCACACTCACCACCAATCTTTTCTGCGGGAAGAGAAGAGATCAGGTCTCGCCGTTGCTTGCTGAGGTTTTCTTCTTCACGGAAACCGATCGGTACGAGATGGTCTCGAGGTGGATTCACGACTACTGCAGCACCGCAGCTCCCGACCCTGCGCAGAACGTCGTAGCAACTGTCGCCCAGATGAGGGTATTGGAAGCGCTGGAGACTCTCTTCAAAAATCATCTGGAGTGCGAGGACTACCGCGCTGTTTATCGCTTCTTGGACGACGTCACACCCGACAACAAGGGAGCTGTTGTCGCGAAACTCGTGCAGTGGTCCAACGACTTGCTTACGCGTACGATTGGAGCCAAGAAGACAATAACAGTCACTGGAATCCACGCCACCGATCTGTTGACTCAGCTCAGGCCGTACGATTCCAAGATGCGCGAAGGTCCGTCTGTATGGCCGTTCGTCTCGTTGATCCGCTTTCATATTGACGATCCACTCACGGCGAAAGGTATTCATTTCCTGGACACTCCTGGACATATCGTGTCGGAATTCACGCGCGAGTATAATGCGGCAAGATACCGTGAGGAGGTCACGCATGCTATGATTACGACAAACACCTGTGGCGCTCTTTCGGATTGGACTGTGAACCAGGAATGTCTGAGGATGCGACATCTTGGGAAAGATCGAGTCGTTGTCGTAGTGACGAAGACAGACATTATTGGCGATCATACCATGTCGGGCAGCCTGCGGGACGAAGCTCTTGCCCGCCAATTCAAGGATCGCTTGACGCAGCTGGAAGCAGAAGACAAGTCTGTTGAGAACGATGTGCGAGATCGGCTCAAAGCGGGTCTTCAGCCGGCCGACGTGGACAACTTCATCACGATACACACTCGCCACGAAGAATTGAAGACTATGGTTCAATGCGCCACAGTCCAGGAGAAGGTACACCGTATCTAAATGCGTGGCGAGACGATCTTTAATAGACTGCAACCGGGCTTATTCGGCTATACAGAGTCTCCGGTTCCAGTCTGTTCCGTCTCAAACTCCGAATACGCAAAGCATGTCGGCAGCTACGAGGGAGTACTCGACAAAGAACCTTTCATGTCACTGGAGGAAACGGACATTCCTAATCTGCGGCGACTTATCGGCACCTTTGTATAAGAGAGCTGGAGGACAAAGACGCGAGTGAGCGGGCTGGAGGTGACTTACTAACTCCGGAGAAGCGAATGGATAGTGGGCGTTCTTTGGTTGCAATAGGGAAGTTTTGGTCGTGGGAATTATTACCTCCTCGGCATACGGGCGAGGACGAAGACGATGATTCGGTGCATGATATCCGAGAAGAGGTGACGGCGGCAAAGGTTGGTGTGATGGGAGATTGGATCAGGGAGACATCATGCGGCGTGCTTCAGCACAGGAGGTTTCCCAAGCCGACCGCTTTACAACTATTGCGGAAGGCCGAAGCTGAGATGCAATTCGGTTGTCATTGAGTCCTGTTTTTCATACTCGATTTGTAAAAGTTAACGAATCCTTGTGTCTGCCTGTTCGGTCGTGCATACCTCATGCTTGCGTGCCTGCACTGCGACACAGAATTTACGCTTTACGTCACCTTGCTTCACTTCGCTGCACTTCATTTCACTACAACACCACCTCCGTCACCGGGTCTACCTTATCTCCACCTCACCTCCTCTCTACATCTTTGCACACCCGCCGATACAAAGCAATACATTTCGTTGCATCCAGAATAACAAATCCGGAGCTTATTCCTAAGCTGGCATCGATTATGAAGGAGCGGGACGGCCTTTTGGGGGATCTCAAAGTCATTCGACAGATATGCGCTAAGATGGAGGATGCAGAGGGCCGAGTTAAGACGCCAGGTTAAGGACCAGCTGGAGCCACAACGGGAAGAAATGGATTCGTCGACAGAGACAGCCGAAAGGAAGCTGAAAGGATCTCGTACTGGCCTGGAACACCTGGTAACGACCGTATCGCTTTCGATCGCTAAGGCGACAAATTCCGTCGACCACGCGATGGCGAAGAAGCGAATATTGGTCGAAGTCAAACCGCATAACGATGATCATCTATGTGCATCACTGCCTGTCACTGTCGAGGAGCTGAGTGTGGTCTTCGTGGATGCGATGCCGTATGGCGCCGAGGGAGATCTTGCAGCATTGGCCAGATTATACGCCTTGACCGGACGCGATCTACTTTCCGTAGTAGAAGCGATTGCCGGCACGAATCCAGCTCAGACCGGTGAAATGCTTGCGGCGGTGATTGCGAACTCGATGACGGAGTTGAAGCGCCGTCGCCTGGTTGGGACCCTCCTCGAGATAGACCGTGCGGACCAAACTGAACGCGGTGCTCGCTTGCATGCGGTCACGGTACTATGCTGCTTGTGCAGAATGATTTCTTTGCGAGTCGATTACTCGCTCCAATCGGCGGCCAAGCACTGCGAAGAAGTTCTCTCTTTCAGTGGGAAGCAATCTCGGGTCGTTACCGGTCTCCTGACCTGTGTTTCCCGTGTCGGCTCGGGCAAGATGGAAGGAATCGCCTCGGTGACCTCAACGCGAATGTCCTTGTACCAAACGAAAGACACTGGATACAGATCCATCAAAACTCGACTGAACACATCGCGACGCGTCGCCAAACCTTGGGATATAGCCGTAACGAGCTTCACTCTCGACATGAGGCACCTTACTATTTAACGGCAGCATGACGAGGATCACGAGAGTACCTTACTTTCTGCAGCGGCGTTCAGCGATACGGATCCAAGTGGTGTAAGCATAGCTACAATCGGCACAGGCTGGGATGGACAGAAACGGCCCGCATTACAGAATGCTTCATAATAGATGGCAAACCCAATCGAGATTTGTGGTAATACCGTCGCTCCTCTTCTTAGTCCTATGCTTCCGGCACACCAATCATATATCCATCCACCTTATCTTCCATCCACTCAGACAAGCTTGCCGGAAAGATCGGACAATTCGTGTTCGCCCTGCTCTTCTTCCTTCGCCGAAGTTGGTGGGGCGACATAACGCACACACCACCACTCGCCCTGGCCCCCAGCGCATTGGTCACGGTTGCCGCCCCCTGGCAAAGCACCCGTCTGGTCGCGCGGCTGGAAAAAGATTTTGCCCAATGTGGCAACGGGGCAGTTCGGATCGTTGCGGACCCTTCCATCGCACTGGAGGAGCGTTGGTTAGACATGGTTGCAATGCGGTGGAGAGGAATCTTACGCAGGCGGGAACTCCAATAGCGCATGTGCCTTGACTTGGGTCGTAGTTGGAGACGCAGCATATGTCATCTGCTGTGACATGGTCGACGAGTGCGAAAAGAGCCGCGAAGAGAGTGGCGATCTTCATGTTGGATTGAAATGGAGTTGGCAGGCAACGAGAACAGAGGTCAGTTTGACGGTCGGTATGGATGTTGCGATGGTGATTGACTTGGATGAATCAGTGCAACGATGAGGACGAGTCCTCGCTTTTGAATGTTTCTCCTGCAGCGGTCGAGCGAGCCCTTCTTGCGACTGACGCTGGCTCCAACCCCGATCATCGATGAGCATACTGGCCGTCGCTGACCTTACTGATGCCCTAAGTCAACGAAAACACTCTTGCCCATAGCCAAGGACGTCATGGACATCGATGAAGGCTGTTCGGAGCCATCACAGTGTCTTAGGAGTCCAGAATGTCCGTCACTCCGTCTTGCGATCGCGCAGTCGCGCAGAACTCCGTGCGATCGTTTCCGAGCCATCACGATATGTACTAGGAGCTTGCAGGCAGGATCCTTGTGTGCTTGTCTTGAGAGGGCGGCGGGATGCTTTCAAAGGCTATCTTCTGATTCGACGGCAACAAGTTCTGATAAGAGCCCGTCGAGCAAACTTTCAGCGATCAGGTGGTAGCTCTTAGCTGTGCGCTACCAGCCAAAACGTGGCTGTCAGTGAGCGGAAGCGCTGGAAACATGCGATGTGTATACGGACATCGAGCCAGCTGGAGGGTCGAGGCGCCATACAAAATTCGAGGCTCATATAGGCTCCGCGTTGCCTGTATAGGCATGCCGCACGGAATGAAGGCTGTATCGTCAGAGGTCGGATACCTTATCTACCTTACTTTGTCGTTTGGCAACAATCATACTTTGTGACAATAGCCACGGTCCCCTCGGGCTCCCTCCAGATTCGACTGAGGTTCTAGTTTGGCGTTTGCCAACGCTGGTGTTGACGCGACTGTCGTCTCGTGCGGGCTCTAAGCAGGAGATGACGTTGTGCTTTGCCGACAATCCCGGTAGACGGGATTTCGGGACTTTTCAAGGCGCAAGATCTCTATGGCGCTTGTCACGTTCGATCGGGACAATGACCTCTTCCGGACGACGGTGTCAGATGGGGAGAATCGCCATCAACCATGTGACCTACTCATTAAGGTGAGCCAGTAAAGCTCATGATTGTTCGTCGTATCACCGTTTCCACGTGGGCTCGCTAATCTAAGAACCTAGACAATCCACCTGGTTGGACTGCGCGGCAAAATACTGAGCCATCGAGTAGTCGCCCTCGCATGGAGCACGCCATCCAAGTCACTCGGAGGCATCTCTAGCTGGCATCGCGTCGAATGTATCATGCAAGACATCCGCGATAGTCCATTCGGGTGGAAAGTATAGGAAACGGTGTCGGGTGATTGGAAGAGAACTTTATCTTGAGCCATCAGAGTAGTCACTCGGAGGCATCTCTGGCTAGCATCGCGTTTGATCATGCAACACATCCGCCATAGTCCATCCGGGTGGAAAGTCCAGGAAACGGTGTCGGGCGATTGGAAGAGAACTTTCATCTTGAGCCATCAGAGTAGTCGGCCTAGCACGAAGCACGACCATTCAAGTCATCCGATGGTATCTCCGGCCAGCATGATGTCGAATGTATCTCGCAAGACATCCGCGATAGTCCATTCGGATGGGAAGTACCGAAAACGGTGTCGGGTGATTGGAAGAGGGCCGCGCATAAAGCACAACCATTCAAGTCATTCGATGGTATCTCTGGCCAGCATGATGTCGAATGTATCTTGCAAGACATCGGCGATGGCGTAACTGGGGTGGAAAGTGCGGAGAATGGCGTCGGATGATTGGGACCGACTATTCGGCTTTGGAGATTACGCCTTGGGCACGATTCACATGGCCACGGACGAGCAACTGGATCGAGCAACTGGATCGTGGGTAACAGAAGAGATAAATACCGCCAGTGCAGTCGCTCAAATAGACTCAATACTCGACATCTCAATCATCAACTTTCAGCATCCCTTCAATCCATTCTCGCTCGACGGCACAAACATCGATCACAATCATCAACTCTCGTCCGCAATCCCTCGAATCCAACAGCAACAATGCAATTCATCTACACCGTCGCAGCAGCTCTCGCCATGGCGACCTCTGTCTCTGCTGGCTTGGACTGCGGAGGGTTTTGCCAATGCTTGCACAACGACGGCAGCCACTGCTGCGTCGACACCACCTATGGAGCAGCTAACAACGGTGGCACCGCGACCAAGGTTGGAGAGGACTGCGAGGCCCGGTGCGGGACCCGATACTTTTATGACAGTAAAAGCAACATTGTCCCCTGCGGCAGCAGCAAGTGGAGCTGCGTGAATAGTTTCAGTGGCCAATTTCGCGACGCTTGTGTCCCAGAATGGGTTCAACATCCACCCAAGGAACTCGATCAAAGCCTTCAGGCCAAGCCCATGGGTCAGGCTTGGCCTCAGGTCTAATCGGCGAGACGGCCATCCAAAACCCGCCCGAATCTGTCCGATCGATCCCGACGTCAAACTGGAGAACGAAGAAAGGGACGATATGGCGCGACGCATTGAGCTGGGGCCTTCACTCTTCAGCCCAGCCTCAGGGGTTTTGGATTGCGAACTCGCGATGGTTTGGGCTGTGCTTTTGCGGAGAAGACATGCACTGGAGGAATCTTTCATTTGTGAATCGATGGGCAGGAGGTGAGCAGGGCGTGAGATTGAAGAGGCTGCTGAGGTACGACGGGATGCTGGTGGTGGTGAGCAGATAGAAACGGAATTGCATGCTTCTTCTCCTTAGTTTTGGTACTTCTCGTGACTGACCGGTTTGATCGTGCCCTTGAGACTGCGGCTTCATCGCCGCCCAAATCACCTGCGTGGCCGCGCTTAAATTTTGCTGGCACCCTCAGCTGCTTAGAGTATGCACTTTGGGCAGGGCGACAGCAAAGTGGGTGCTGTACGGTAAAGCTGTACCGCACTGCGCGGGTATACCTCGGTCCTCCTGCACCCTCGCCAGTCGTAACCTCACTTCCTCGGCCCGCGGACTTCCCCTTGGAGGGGCATGGAAAGTGCTGATGAGCTCGTCGGTGTACCTATGATCGAAGGATCAAAGCGGGCAGTGCAAGGCCAGAAGAAGAGGTGGCCGCCCCCTCTTCCTGGCTCCTCTGCGACTGTGCCAGTGTGTGTGTGGTCAGAGTCATTGTCCAACAGTGGTCTTCATGATGTGATTGACTTGGTTGCTGGTAGTGGTTCATGCGGTTGCCAGTTGGTATGGTAAGGCCTCGCCGGTCTCTTGGTTTTGGTACGAGAACGATTTCCACCGGTAACCAAGAGAAACTAGCTCCGAGCTAATGGATCACGGCAGCGAGGTGAACTCGACAAGAGGCTTTGTCGAAGCAACGACACAATATCTTCGCCCGCTCTCTACTCGTTGACCACCTCTGCCGATGGCGGAGACCCGACGCTGTTGCCGGCCCCGAAATGCCTCATTTTGGCCCCCAAGGTCTTACGTAATCTGGTCAATACCAGTGGTGGAGTTGGTGAGGATTCGCCAGCTGTTGGTTGGTGCTGGTGACGGCCTGATTTTACCGGTAACTACACCATGAAGAGCACTGTTGTCAAAGATCTCAAAATTGCAGGAGTGGCCGTAATTTTCCCAGCCTCCATCGCTTCCACGGCCAACGACTGTGCTGATGTGGTCGACGCTTTGTGTATCACGAAGGCCGCAAATCGAGAACTGACTTCAGGAGCCTACTCCATTGGAAGCCTCATGCAATGGTCGGACGAAGTCCTGGCTCTACAGTAGAAGCAAGCGACTTGACGTGTTCCGTACTTACGGGTGGCATACTTGCGCCATCCTTCCAGCGGTGTCCAGATCGCCCTTGGTTTGCTTTGAACATCTCAGCGAGCGCAATGACGCTGCTCGTGCATACAAAACGTGGCATATAGGAAGTATTGCTCACGCCGATGACTCCATCGTCGACCTCTTTGGGCAGGCTGCGGGTCGACAATTTTCCAAGCTTGCATTGGCTCGTAAAAAAATCGGTATCGCCTTCACGGGTCAAACGGACACCCTCTTAGCGCGGTGATGGTGCGGTGAAGAGCTCACGTCGCCAACCAAATCAGTGCGCATCTCCGACAGTAGCCACATTGGCACATCCCGAGAAATGACGTGCTCTTGCAATTACTCTATCCAGCTAGCAGCCCGAATAGCAGATACGTCCTTCTCCAGCTCTCCTTCGCACTCCTCATCAGCCTGTCTTTCGCCGCAGTATCCAGGTCGCCCTTCGTTCTGTCCAGGCATGTCTCGGCTAGAGACGCAAGCATGGCGTCTCCGTTCTTACCCGCATCGGACTGCGGAGGAGAGGGTGGAGCGGACGCTTCGGTAGTTGAATCGTGCAGCATACTTTGCAGATAGAAGATGTCGAAGAGAATCTGCTGCAGCGGAAGGGATGGCAGCGAGGTCATCGTTGCTGTGGTGCTCTGCGGATTGACGCTCGCATCGCCCGCGTCGGAGACGTCCTTCGCCTCGGCTTCTTCTCCATTCGGTTCCTTCTGCTGCGATTTTGGCTTTTCCGTCCCGCCATCCTCTACAGATTCATTCCGTTCAATGGTCTTTGCCAATTCCTCCCCAACGCTCCTCTTAACCCTTCGCTTCACCGCCAAGACGGCATCACGACTCCACAAGTCCGTTCCCTTCTCCGCCATCTCGCGGTGAAGATCCCGCACGAAGCGGAATGTGCAAGTGGAAAGTTGAACAGGCAGGGGAGGAGTGCCATCCCATAGCGTTGACGTATTTTTCGATGCCGAGGATATGAGAGATTGCCTGTAGCGCTGTAGAGGCCCAGAGATGACAGAGGACGCGAGATTGTGATGCAAAGAGGCGATGAAGGATTCGTCTGCGTGAGGTGCCGCTGGGGGCGGTGATGAGGTGGATGACTTGGCAGTGACAAGGCTATCCAGCGCACGCCTGCGGTGGTCGACTTCGCGCATGATGCGGATCGTGAGTGCCGGGTCTTGGGACGATGAAGCTGTGTAAGAAGCCTCAATCTTCTCGTAAGCGAGACTGAGACCCTTTGCGGTAGCGGTCTGAAGTCTTTCTTCAAGTGAACTTGGATCTTCCCGACTAAGGGAGCGATGCAACCCCTCGGCATCCGTCAGGTCGTCGAGGTCCAGATTAAGGTCGTCAGCCCATTTGATAGCCTTCATGGCGGCGATGGCCGAAGTGTAGATTCGGATATTGTTGGACCAGGAGTCTAAGATGACCGAAACACTTTGGGTAGTGACACTGTGGCCATGTTGATGAGTGAGAATTGCTTGTCGGAAGCGGGATGCGCCGGCAGGTGAGTCGAGATTGGAAGTGGAGTGAAGAGCCCATACACTCGGAGGACTGACGGATGAAGGAGAGAGATTAGAGGTGAGGTCGGGGAGTTCAGCAGCCTGCTCAGCAAGTTGTGAAAGCCTGGCGAGGAAGGTGGAGCGAACAGATTCGATCGCTTGAGTATGCTGCTCATTGCGGAGTTGAGTGCTGAGGGAGATGTACTTCGACAGGACCTGCTGTCGGATGCGTAGCACCACGGGCACATCGGTCTGAGACTCCAGAACGGCGTGTATACCTTGTAGCACAGTCGTCTGCGCTTGCTTCGTCCACGCTGCGAGCCCACTGCTCACTTCGGCCGTGGTGAGTTGTTCATGACGGACATATGGGTGGAATTTCCTGACGTCCGCGGGTATCCATTTCTCGTATACATCCAGGCTCAGTCCCTCCATGGCGCGGACATCCGGATCCTGCACCAGCGCAGTCTTCTCCAATGCAGACAGAGCGTCTGTGAGCTTTCGCGCAAAGATGTCTTTCACGTCCACCAGCGTCTGCGCATACGTGTCCAGCACTCCAACCAAACCATCCTCTTCCTTTCCTGTTTCAATCGCCTCGACTCTCCTCTTGACCTCTCCCAGTCTGACCTGCAAAAAGAATCTCAATACCTCCTTTGGCGCTGCACTGACCACGAGCGTATATGCCGTCAATGCCCTCACAACCCCTTGTCTCCCTTCGTCCTTCCGTCCCACGACCCTCTCAATCCACCGCAACAACCTCTTCCTTGCACCATTGACCCTCGTTCCCAAGTCTGCGGTCTCCTGACTCGCTTCTCCATTTTTCTCCATGCTCTTGACAATCAACCTCGCCAGCACAACACCCTTCGCAGCAGCCAGGACATCCCCACCTCTCTCCCTCTTTCCCAACCTCCCCGCTCCATCGACCAAACTCCTGACCACCCGTGCTCTAACCAACGCCTCTGCTTCCCCTCCTTTCTCAACCCTCCCATCCTTCCACTTCGCCAAACCTCTGGCCTTCCTTTCCACCAACCCCGCTGAACATCCTCTTCCCAGGGTGCCCATCAATTCTTCGACTCTTTCCACATCGTCCGCCATGGCCACGATTCTTTCAGCCGTGGAGAGCAGCTCTCTGTACCGCGATCCGACGAGTGAACGTTGAGCGGTGGCATTGGCCGTGAGGGTCTGACGGAGGGAGACGGAGAGTGAGTGGAGAGCGGGAAGAGAGTGGGTTTCGAAAGCGGATTCCCACGTGGGAGGATAGTCTGTTGAGAGGGCCATTTCGGAGTCGGTAGACCGGCCTGGCCTTGTGCATGGAGTGGGAGGACGTGACTTGAAGAGTGTAGTCGTGGTAAGTCCGAAGGTTACCTTACACTTTGGGAGATCGCGTTGCCGGGGTCAGCTCCGGCCGCCAAGATTTTGCATGTGAGGACGGTCAACTTCACCTGTTGCTTTCGCTTGCAGTTCTTATTCCGGCACACAGCCTTCTCAATGTATACGGCTACGACGAGACGATTGAGCTGCAATGCAGGAGCCCGACATGGCTAGAGTGCATGTTATGAGTACAGTATATTTGGCGGCATAGACTGCCAACAGCTTTGAGTTACCTTACCTTCTCTCCTTACGGCGCCTTGAACCTACACCTATGCCGTGCCATCTCGCATCTTGCCGCCTACGTGGCGCAGCTGGACATATCATTCACTGACAGAACACCGACCGTCAGCTGCTATTCGCAGAGTCCACTTCTGCTAGACCAACTGCTGATGCTCCCGTCCGACTTCCACCGAACATCGACGCTCGGCGATGGACCTTCCACGCCGCTTCCTGCGACATCACATCAATTTGCACGTGAAAGATTTTCTTAAGCGTGAAAGACCACTCACTCGGAGCAGACTCTTACATGAAGCACATGATACTTCTCACTTACCGCAGCCCGCAGTGCCCTGCACCTTCTTTCTGCTTCCATCGAGCACGAACAAGACCCTCGACTTCTTTCCAACTTGCGACCTTCCATTTACATCCTCGAACGCCAGACATCTCCATCTCCACCACACTCCAAACAGCAATCAAGATCACCGCCCGGCTCGATCGCTCGACTTCACACCGATCCGTTGCGCAAGCTGAACACCGCACAAGCTCGTCCTCAATACTCAGCTCCACGCTCAGCTGGTTGCATATCGATCGTTCAGAGTACGCCTCTCGATCCAACTCTGTCGAAGTCAGACAATCAGCCTCGGTGCCGACCTCACTATGGGCATCACACGGAAGCGATCCGAAGAGGAGCTACTTGCTGCGTACAAGGTGAGCATCCAAAAAATGCCTCCGCACGATCCGACGCAAGAGCAACTACCGTGTACGATCTCCCTGGCGAAGGGATGGAAAACTTTGAATTTCTGCATCGGAAACATTCGGTATCTCCTTGCGCAGACATTCAAGAACAACGAGAATCCTACCGCAGTCATGGAGATCCTCGCCAGAAGCATCGAAGAGATTGTGCCGGAGCCGAAACGAATCCTCGTCGGTGTCATTGGGAAGATGGGCCACGGAAAGAGTGCAGTCCTCAATTCCCTCTTCGGCGTCGACCGAATCGCTTTGTCGAGCGGTTGCGGGAAAGGCACTTGGACTCACAACGAGTTCTGTGGACGGAGAGACGGGCAGGAGACGGAGTACCTTGCCGAAGTGTGCTTCATCTCCCCAGCCGATTGGAACGAACTCATGGCTGGCTTCGTCCGCGACTACTATGAAGATCCTTCCAGCCAGACGGGAGTAATCGATGATTTGTTGCAGCTGTTTAAGGACCTGCCGGAATGCGAGGGTGTTGAATCGATCCATCGCATTTTCGCTGGAGCCAACAACCCAGCCAACACCCGAGCTATCATCGCCCAGCTAACGCAATGGTCGAACAATTTGGTTGCGCTCGTTGCCGAGAACGGGGAGACCGTGACGATTCCAGCGCCTACGACAAACGAGCTCCAGTCCCAGCTCAAGAAATACGCTTCGAAACCGCCTCCGAATAGCAACAGGCCACACTCGTCACTGTGGCAGCTCGTATCAACGATTCGAATCCATTCCGACAACGCTCTCACGGAACTTGGTATGTCTTTCCTAGACAGTCCAGAGCTCAGCGATCTCGCAAAGCACCAGAAGCTCTGCGACCTGCGATGTTCTCGTGACATCACGCATGCTATCATCGCCAGCGCATTCATCGGTCATGGCGAATCCCACGTAGCCATGGCGTTCAACAAGACGAAACTACTTGGATCTGACCGGGCCGTCGTCGTAGTGTCGGGGACCGACGATATTCGCGACTACATGCCTAATAGATCCAAATCGCAGCGGGATGCTGCAGGCCGGTTGAAGAAAAGACACGACGACATCAAACAGGAATCGGACGCTGTTGACGAGTTGCTCCTGGTCGCAGCCAACGATGAACAACGCCGCCAGCTTAACGCACAGAAGAACGATCTGAGCCGTCTGCTGAGGCACGCTTCGAAAGTGGAACGAGCCCATCGCATAAACATGCGGAACGAAGCGGTGAAGGACGAGGTGCAACGCAATCTGGCCCGCCATACGAGATCCGAGGTTCCGATCTTTCCCATTTCGAACTTGGAATACGCAGAGCACCTCAAGGGCTTCTACCCATTACGCTACGATGCTCCGGTTCTTTCGGTAGAGGAGACTAATGTGCCCGACCTCCGCCGACAGGTCGCTACCTTTCCGAAAGAAATTCGTCTCGGCGAGATGCGCCAGGTGGTCGAGGACAATATCCCGTCTCTCCTCGATCGCTTGGAATCGTTCGCCTCGGAGGTGGGTACGCCTGACAAGCTACGGAGTGACTTGACGGAGATCCTGCCTCAGACGAGGGCGATCATGGATGGGCCGGTGCGTCGTGCTTTCGGTACGCTGCGTAGAGACTTTCAGTAGAAGTATTGCTTCGAGCCGCCGCGAGACACTGGTGGGGTGCGAGATGAGCTGAGAACGTTAAGGTGTGGCGAGCAAGCGAGATTGGAACGGCTGGCAAAGATTTCTTCAAAGGTCGCTCGAGACTGGTAGAGAGCTCAGAAACTTTCCAATCGCAATGGCTAGGATTGTGGCGGTTCAGCACCGAGTCAGTGATAGTGTGACTGATGAACTACATAGGTAGCATTGCTAACCCATTGCAGATATGATCCCGTCCTTTTAACGTACAAAAACCATATGGTCTCAGCGAGCCGCTCCTCAAGTCAGATCGACAAAACGCTTCGATCGCTGCGAAAATCATGAAGCGAGTACTGTGCGATTCTGCCACGTCCGCGACTCCCTGCACTAAAGACAAAGCCGTCGTTCTCGTCGACCTTCGCTTTGCGAGATCTCATCTCAATCCCTGCCGTCGTAAGCTTCTTCTCCCTTTTGCATCAACATCCTTTACTCGCCATATCCAGCGCCTTTTCACATTTCTCGAGTCGGTCGTCTGTCGCAGTCAGTTTCTGCTGTCTAGTTGCAGCCGCCTCATACGTCGCTGTCTTGAGCTTCCTTTCTTCTCGGCAGAACGGAAGAAAGAGGTAGCAGTGCAGACGCTCGAAGGGGCAGGTGAGGCACCCTTACATAACATTGAGATACAAACTCATCACGCAACGTGCACGGCGATCATGCAAGATTCGGTAGGACGCACTCTCGCCGGACGAAAATCGGCACTATTCTGTCGACGCGAATGGCAGGCGGCTAACGATAGAGAGCAAGTCGGAGATTCAGTCAAGTAAGTAGTTGGTAAAATGCAGATAGTTGGACTTCTGGTCGACGACCTCCACCGCACCACTCCTCCCCTGGTCAACTCGCTCGTCTGTTTGAAGTAATAAAGAGTGAGCCTCCTCATTCAGCTGGCTTCCAAAATACAGACTAGACTCAGCCAGAGCTCTGATCAGACGAACCAGCAACTACCCGGACGACACGCAAAGGGGGGTATTGGACAAGAACACAGCTCCGAGGCGGCAACTAGCAGCCCCCCAACCAACCCGGCCGCCATCCAGACCAACCGGCTCTCCGAAAAGCAACCCTCCCACCACGCACTCTCAACGTCTCTCTCGCCGTAGGCAGAACCCTCAACAACTCCCTTCGCAGCTTCAGCTCTGCATCCTCCGTGCCGATCTCGTGCGAAGCTACGTCGTTGGCGAAGCTCTCGACGCGGTCCAGAACTGGCGGAATCGCGACTTCTACCAGCCGAGTCATCTCTTTGGCGCGGAATCTATTCGACATGGTCGTGATGAGACCACGCAGCTCCGGGATCTCCGTATCGTCCAAGGACAGAAAAGGTCTATTCAGGCTCTTGGGCGAGGAGGAGCTAGCCACATGCTTCGCGTACTCGCTCTTCGAAATCGCAATGATCGGAGGAGGAGGCGGTGACATCGTCGACAGCTCGTAGCGTAGGATACTCTTCGTGCGCCGGCTGTGCAGATAGACGCGCTGCGACTTCTCCTCGTTCCCAGCGGCCTGCACCAATCCTTCCAACGTGCTTCTCCGGCGGCACAGCACATCGGCAGACTTGTCCGTCTCCTCGAGCGACTCCAATTCCTTCTCGACACCCTCCAACTCCAGGCTCAATTCGTTCCATGTCCTCCTGAGTTCGCAGCCGGGTTCGTACATGGTGTACTCGCCGACGTCGTCGGACTTTGTGACGACTACGACGGCTCGGTCACCGCCTGCTGCGCTGACTTCAGCACTCACATTCGGATCGGCGTGGGCTCGCGCGGCGGTGGTCGTGACGATGGCGTGCGTGGTCTCTTGGGAGGATTTCGATTCGGTAAGCGAGCGTATGTGGTCGGACATAATGCGGCCGGGGGTGTCCAAGAATGAGATGCCATCTTGCGTCAGGGCACTGTCGAAATAGATCCGCACTATCGAGACGAACGGCCACAATGCAAAACCGCCGTCATCTGCGTGCAGTTCGGAGTCGTACGATTCGAGCTTGCTCAGGAGCTCCGCCGGCGTGGACGCGGTCAGTTTGACGGTCTCCTTGTCTTCCATCAATTCGTCTCCATACTGCATGAGCTCAGCAACGATCGAGACATCGTCCTCGGACTCGGCTTCAGCTAGTAAGGCTCTTACCGCGGCGAGGTCCTTGCATGCCGGCCAATCGTTGAAGAGGCCCTTTAGAGCACCAGCAATCTGTGTTTTGCTCATCATGTCTTGCCGATGCCAGTCACGGACAAAGCCCGCCAGGACTTCCCACCGGTCGTTTCGAGAGAAGAAGGAGACTTCCGCAAGGAAGGGAGCGACTTGGGCCTGTTTCTTGCCGCTGAACAATTGGCTGGTGAGTGTAGTCGCAGCCCCAGTCGCGCCATAGCGTGCAATTCCGCCGACATCGAAAAGCGAATTCAACGTAGCGCTCCGACCGGATCTATATTCGCCCACGACCTTGAATGTAATTCGACCGGGCTCCTGCAAGACCTCTTTGATGCTGCTGAGAAGATCCTGTGCCGCCTTGCTGTGGTGTCCGGTGTTTTCGAATGGTCGCGAGAGGAGCTGACGCAACTGATGAATCCCTGCTTCCAGTGCTTCCCACTCCTCCGTCGTCTTAATACTTCTTTTCGCCATGGCAATGAGCGCTTCAGAATGGATGTGAGCCTTGGCTTGCGCGGTGCTTCGAAACGTTGTTATTGTCGAGGTTGCGGATGTTTGTTATCGGCCGAGAAAGAGGACGAAGCTTCTCCGGGGGAAATGCCAGCCTTGCACGCGCAAATAAGCTTGCCTCCGATGGGCTCGCGAGTGAAGCCACTTCAGCAGGCAAAGCATTGGAGCTGATGCTGAGTCGTTCGATGCGAGCGAGTGCCGGTCGGATAACTCAACGCCTCCGACGCAGAGCTTGTGGGAGCGATTGAACGATGCTCCAATGCGGAAGGAGCCAGTATCGAGAGTATTGCTGTCGAGTTTCGGAGATAGAGAGATGAGTTTGGTGGAAGTCTGGAGAAAGAGCATCAATGTATCACCGGAGGGCAGCCACCACAAGCGGAGTGATGTTAGCTGCCAATGGACAATCTGTTAGCTGCGCCGCATATACTCGAGCCATAGGGAGACGGGAGAAGTGGGAAAAGAACAGGAGAGGAAATGTCAAACACTCATGAAAACCTCCCACTTCAATTCGTGCTCATCGAACAAACCTCATTTTCATTACCACCTTCCTCATCCCATCATTACCACGTCCCACTCTAAAGGCGGCCTGACCTCATCACAGATCAAGAATGAAATAAATCCCAAGCCCTCTCACAAAGCCTCAAAAACTCCTCCTTCTTCTCCCGACTTCCCATCCCTCTCTTCCAATCCTCCTCTTCCCTCCCTCCTCTCTCATCCCTCTCGCCATACGCACCCCTTTCCCTGTCCTCAAATCTTCGACCACCAAAGCCATTGGTCATGACATTCTCAAACGCAGCCCGTTTCTGCTGACTTTCGTGCGAGTGAGAATGTGGTGGACTGTGGTTGTCTTGCTCAAATTCCTCTCTCGTCCGTCTTCGCGAGGAGGGGAGGTGGCCTGCAGATGTCGTGCGAGCCAGGACGTCTGGTCGTTGGGAGCCGGGATAGTTTTGAGCTTGCTGAGCGCCTACCGTGGTGTGTCCACTTTGCGCCGAGGAGTGGTGGTGATGATGACCTTGGAGGTGGCCTGGCATAGGCGAAGGAGGAGTGGGAGGCTGTACGCCGCCGTAGTGCACCACCTTTGGCATTAATTCGTCGCGGCCGCCAGAGAGGCCTTGAACTGCTTCTTCGGCGGAACGGAACTCGCGTGCTCTGGCGGAGAGCGGTGGCTGTCCATTGCCACTCTGCGCAGAAGGCGGCAAGCCGGGCGACGGGACCGGCGGAGGATGACCATTCGGTGAGTTGCCGTTGTTGTTGTACCGTCTCGACTCCAGACGGTCATTTGCAAACACATCCGCGATCGGAGGTAGGCGGTTGTTCGTCTGCGTGGCTGGGACGTGGTGGATATGCGACGTCTGGCCGAGTCCGCTGGGTCCGTGTTGCGCGTGTCGAGAGGCAGGGTATTCTCCTGGTCGGAGACCAGTAAAAGTCTGATGAATCGGAGCTGACTGTATGACGCGATCGTTCTGAAATTGTGCAGCGGGAGGTGCGGCGATGGAGAGGCCTGCTGGAGGACCCTTTCGCCGAGAAGTGAGAGGCGTGCGTGTGCCATTCGTCGGTACGCCGAAAAGGGTTGTATCCTGAGTCCGTGGACCATCGTTGTCCGCCGAGCTGCCAGACCCTGACTTTCCACTCTTTTGTCTTGCTTCGATAATCATTCGTTGGCGGTCGCGCACGTTGAGACTGCGTTGAAGTTGTTCTCTCATGCCCGGGTCGTTGGTCGCAAAGCCTGGTGATAGACATGCCAAGCCGACGTCTTGAATGATGAGGCCAGCCGACTCGCGCGAGGTCAACGGCGCCGATGGTCGTCCGGTATGTGGTCCGCCTCGGCTGTTGTTCATGCTGGAGGAAAGATCGAGGCGTTTCGGCCGTGGGCGAGAGGATGCTGGCGCGGGTGAGCCTGGCTCTCGCTTGACTTTGATCGCGGGAGGAAGTCCGGAGCGTGATCTGTGAATGTCTTCATCAGTGGGAAATTCAACGATAGATATGGTGTCCATTTCCACGCACGTCGCATTTTGCGGACTGTTGCTATTCGACGCCTGTCGATCTGTAACGTATTCGGGAGAAGCATTAATTCTTGCTCGCTTGGCAGCCGGTTCGTGGAGTTGCGAAGACGAGGAGGGTGAGGAAGTCGGCGCGATGGAGGCGTATTGTCGCGGAGAAGGGTGACGTTCGACGGATGTGGGTAGAGAGGCCGCCGGCGTCGCGACGGCGGTAGACATGATGGTACAGTGGTGATGGAAGTCGTGAAATTCGTGATGTCGTGGCGCTTCGTGGTGGAAGAGCGCGTGATGCAGGCTGGAGGTGATGTGATGTTGAGGAGGATTCGACAGGTAAAAAGATGATGTCGCCGTCGGATTGATCCGAGCCCGAGGAGATGGAATCTCAGGTATCAATGCGGGTGAATGAGTAGAAGGAGGAGAAGAGGCTGAAAGTGAGGAAGCGTTCGCAAAGACTCAGGAGCGCGACACACACCCACGAGTCGCGCAGGACTCTCCTCTCTCTCCTCTCTGAGGTGAAGTCTGGAGTGGTTCCTCTGGGACAAAACGGCACGGCGCTCCACTGATCTTCACGCCAAAGAATCGGATGGACCCTGGTCTCGTTTGATCCTCCCGATTTGTGGACTGTTGCGACGACTCGACGGTTGGGCGGACGTGTTTCCTGGGAGATGGTGGTCGTCCTGGTGGTGAGAACGACGTTGGTATACACAATAGCGAGTGTGTGTGTGTGTGTATTCAAGTGCGAGTGAGAAAAGAGATGCGTCCCTCAGTCCCTCTGGGCACACTCGGGCAAATAATGTGATGGATGCCCCTTCGGGAGGGGTGAGCATCCCGAAACAGGCGTGTTTGTGTGGTGAAACGGTAAAGGCAGCATGCGGATCCTGGATGGCCCTCATTGATTGGCTGGCCTCCCTTCGCCGAGCCGCCAGCGTCGCATATTCCAATATCGAATGATCGACGCCGGAATCGGATGGGCCATCTCGTCTGTCTGTCTTGCTCTCACGAATCATCCCGCATCATATACTCGACGACACCTATACCCACACGTCCATCTCCAACACGCGAAGCATATGTCATCCATAGTTCTAGCACCCTTTGACCTCGGCGACCAGAATCCCTCAATCCCTCACAATCCCTCCCATTGTATATCTGCCGACGAACAACCCTTGGACCTAGCACAGTCACAGGCGAATCGCGGCGAGGACCAGGGTGAACAAACCCAGGCTACTACGCAGTGCAGCAGTGGTAAGACGCTCAGCTGTTTCATCCATCGCCGTGTCCCTCCCTCCCACAGGCACAGGACAACGGACACAGACACACGGCCACGCCGACGCCACGCCTCGCTTCCATCATACCACTCCACTCTCCGCCCGGTGAGACGAAGCAGGGTGAGTCACATGTTCGTTTTTGCTGTGCCATCATGTTGTTGTTGTTGTTGTCCTCGTCCTCGTCGTCGCAGAAAGAGGTCGCTTGACCACTTCTGAAGCTTTGCTAGACCCCTCGATCGAAACCTCCGAGGCTCGACACGACAAACATCTCAAATCCCCCGCCATGTGTCCAACCAAGCAAGATTCAACACCAAGGCATAAGGTAAGGCCAAATTCCACGTTGCTTTGCTCCACCACGCGCGCATGCACCGTCCAGTGTTCTGGAAGAACCGAGCGCTTTGATCTTTTCCAGTATTAGTGTTGGGAATCGCGATCGCACGCGCTTACACCGGCGAATCAATGGCTATACATAGCCCCGTCGTCTCCGCTGCCGCTCGTTCAGAATAGCGCCGTGTGCGTGCGTGTACAACCTTGATCCTCACACCTTTCCACGCCGTGCACTGCCTTGCACACTGGCGGCAATGCAGCGCTTGTCCGTTTGGACCACATTCGATGATGACACTGCGCTTGTTCATGCGATATCGTCGACAGCTATGAAGGTATGAAGCGCGTGGAGGATCTTCACTACACCTCGAGGCACAGCCGAAGACGTTTTCAGGCACGTTGAAATCCACCGCAATGCCTCAGTAAGGTAAGGTACATACATAACCGTCAATGGAAATCAAGAACGAACAACACACAAATCTCCAACTGCCCAGGCAGCTCACCTCGCCACGCCCACCCGCGACAAAACCATGCCGTAACAATGGAACACCCTCTCATACCAATCAACCTGGATCCTCTCATTCTCCTTAACAGACCCTCACAAACAGACCCATCCCGGACCAGTTCACCGCACCGCCATCCCAACCCTCAAAGAGAAAAAACACTTACCTCCTACTGTAGAACTACCGACATCTCAAGCCGAACAACCAAAACAGCGTTCAGCCCTGCACAGTGATGCACCCGACGATCCTCCTCAAAAATCAAATCTCACAATCGCCGCGTCCACCTCCCAGACAGAAGACCACCTCCCACACGCGAGGTGACAGCTCCCCAAACAACGATCATCCCCGCAACCCATCAACCGATCAGGAAATCACATTCTTCTCGAAGTACCAGCCTTCGTCATCCACAGGGAACACTTCAACGTTGACCGCAGCTCACTCAGGTACAGTCCTCCAGTCCTCCAGGAGCCGTAGCCGTAGCCGTGCACTACATCCGTCGGCCATTGCGCAGGACAGGGACTTGACAGCGATGATCCCGACAGACACGCATCCTTTTTCAAATTTCTGGTCCTTTGATCCCTCAGGCTCTACCGCATGCTGTCGGGTCCTACCTAGCCTTGTCCGGAGCACGCTTCTCCGGGGTGGAAGGGAGGGAGAGAGGGTAGGGATCGAGGATGGAGGAATTTCCGTGGTGCATGCTGCTCGGGCAGAAGGTGAGTGAATAGTAGACTTCGTTCAACGGTATGGTTATGGTTATGGCTTTCGCATGCTTCTCGTCGGGAAGTAGCCGGCGTCTCTACCGATGCACGTCTTTGCCTTCCACGCTCGGATCTGCATGCAGGACAGCGCAGCGACTCTGCTCAGGTACGAGAATACAGCGCACCAAAAAGCCTAAGCCATGCAATACTCCCCTCCTGTTCCCCACTCCACCCTCTGCCATTCTCTTCCAACCCCTTTCCTCTGTCTTCCCACATCTCCAGCACGCAACAGTCCCTTCGTAAGAAAGTCCAGAGCGTTCGAACCCATGCGGTCTTCCTTTTTCGAAATGATGATACTGTCAGCCAGCTGCTGTCCTTTTCTCGAAAGATCGCGTTGAGGTAAGTAAGGAAGCGGTCTGTCCACATCGGCATCCCATTCCAGTTCCGGGCATGAGGAGAGTTTACTCTCTCCAGCTGAAAGCGGGCGTTGTACTCGTCAAGTCTCTTTCATTGGCATAGTCCTACGAGGAGAGCCTGGAGCGCTTGCAAGGTCTCGTGGAAGCACCACCACCTGAGTAAGAAGGTGAAGCAAAGCTCCCGTGGGAGACTGAGGCACGGGAATTCTCAGCTGTAGACAGGAACGTATTCCTCCTGTTGAGTCTACCTCTTCAAGAGCCCACCTCTTCGACTACGCTCACGGCAGCAACGTTGGCATTCCCATTCCTGTTCTCGGGCAAGAGAAAAGCTCGGTAAGACTCATGTCCGTCAAAACGCTGTCCATCCCATTCATTCCTTCCTTCCATTCCACTTCTTCATTATCGTTGCTTCCCATGCCGTTCTCCTCAAAAGACCTCTCAAACCGAAACGCAGCCCTCTATCCCGGATCGGACACAACTGTTCCCTCGACTCAATCCATTGTGTCCCGCATCTTTCCTCCGAGTTTCTCATCGCAGACAATCTACGATTCGTTTAATTCGGGAATGATGCAAAAGTCCTCACCAAAAGGTGAGAAGGGCGCACAGGCTTCCTCGTCGGCTGACGACGGTGTGGATGAGGTGTAAAAGTGTGTGTCCATGTCCAAAACTTTGCTGCTGAAGCATGCCGGTGTGGGAAGGTGCAGACTGATGATGATGGCTGGAGGGATGGAAGGAGATGCGGTCTGGGCTAATGAAGTTGCGGTGGTCATTGGTTGGTGGTCGATAGCTGTTGGATGCGTTAGTGCTGGGCCGTACTGATCCCGCAGAGGATGGGTGGAGTGAGGAGGTGAAGGAAATGAGGGAAGGGTCTGAGATAGTACCTACTGACGATCTCCTTTACTTCGCTTCCAGCTTCACTCGTGCTGATGCAAAGTTTTGTGCCTTCATAGTGACTGCACAAGCACCTGACTGCGCTTCTCAGAATCGGTTTGCTGGCTTTCGAGGCGGTGCTGGTGTCTCCAGCAGAATTCCGAGGAAGCGTTTGCGGCGATGGCCGGGAGGGTATCCGTTTGCTTGACCTTCAGCGAGAGAAAGATGATGAAAGAAGTCGCTATGATCCCGGTGAGGAAGTTGGGAGAAAACAATCTCGTGAAGCAGGTGGTTGCGAAGCCGCCAGGGAAGCTGTTCCGAAGCAGTTCGCGCTCCATCACATGCCCGTTCAGGAAGCGGAGCGAGATGAAGATGATGAAGGTGGTGGTCATGCAACTGGCGAGGAATCCGGGCGGGTAGTAGTGGGTGAAAGAGGTGATCATGATGCCGATGAAGAAGCTTGCGAGGAGCAAATTGCGTTCCGTGATCTTGGGCGCCATGGTGTTGTGTTGAGGCTGGCAGGCTTTGGTTTGTGCGGTGTGCAGATCGAGACGTGGGTGGAATGGGATCAAGTGAAGTGAAGTGACGAAAGGTGAAGTGAAGGTGAGAGACCGGAAGCGAATGAGGCCGGGAGCACTCGATGGTGGGACGATGGTTGAGGTCAAGGACTTCGCAAAGAAAGAGCAGGAGTCAAGGCAGCAGCGGTATCGTGGGAAGGCGCGGAGCGGATTCAGGAGGCAGGAACACCAGACATTGAGCGAATCTGAGCATTTGTCACGAACGTATGGGTGCCAACGAAGTCGCAACTGATTTTGTCATCATTTCGTGTGGTATCGTAATCTGTCTTGAACGCAGCAAGTGTCTCGCTCGCTCGCAACTTTCGTCGTAAGTCGTGAGTGCAAATTCAAGTAAGCATAACTTTTCTCCCGCCGCTGTGAGTGTTTGCAAATCATCCCATTCTAGTCATCTTTGTCTGGATCGCTCTCGACCGTTGCCAGTTCGGCCACGATATTGTCAAGCTTGCGATCAGCATGTATGAGGATCGGTTTGAGCTTCTTGCGAACGATGCCCTCGGCACTGGTCTCGTCTTTCCTGCGGAGGATGAGGACGAATTGCTTGTACATGTCCGACAGGATGGTGCTGACGTCCTCGCGCAGGTTCTCCGCCATAGTGTCCACGGCTTTGTCGAGGTCTCGCTTGAGTCCGTGGGTCACCGCCTTGAACGGATCCACATCGCCCTCACCTTTCAGGCAGGTCAGGAGTTCGGCCTTCATGAGGTCGGTGCAACCGGGTCCTGGAGTTTGTTAGAGTCTGTAAGGATTTGCAAAAAGCTGCGGGAATGGACGAACCGCCCATAGCGCTGGCATCCTGGTACGTAGGACGCATGGCTCGAGTAAAGTAGCCGCTTGCAACGTCGCGAGTAGCGCTGAGCTTGATGTTTCTATTACAATTAGCAGTGACATGTAAAGCAGAGGCGATGATTGTACCTCAGCTCCTTCGAGTACTCGTCCATGCGGGTTTCTTCCGCCCCTTCGATGCCAACATTGTACTGGTCAAGCAGCGCTCCGAATTGGCTCACTTCGAGTGGCACCGAGCTGGGGTGTTCTGCTAAGAATTAGCATTTGCCACATATCAATGCTTTGACCGTGTTGTACTGACGACTTAACGCATCAGGGATCTGCTCGAGCTGCTTGATAATCTTGTCCACTGCTTGAGCAGGAGCGCTTTTGTTCCTGATGATGTCGGCCCAGCCAGACTGGAACGTGGTCTCGGTCTGGTCCTCCATGAAACGCTCGTTCCACACCTCGTAAGGTTTCTTTGGCGTACGGTGAGCGCCTTCATTGGCAACGAAAGCCCTGAAGATCGATGCGTTCCAGCCTGTGAGCTCGGTATGCACTGTTACCGCAGCCTTGACGAAGCCTGGACGGCCTGATATTAGTGGCTTGACGAGTGCTTCGTCGGTGGTACGCTTGGCCTGTTCAGCATAGATGTTCACGGAAATTTCCCACAGCTGTGAAGGCTCGCCGACTAGCTTCAGCATTCCGCCGTCACGCTTCTGTGAAGCAATCGCGGTCGCCCACATTGCAGCTCCTTTAGCGAGCACGGCGACAGAGCTGATGTAAGACTTCTGTGCTCGGAGGTATGCGGGCGCTGCAAGTAAGAGGCCGAACTCGCGCAGCTTCGGGATCCCAGTTCCCTCCGCAGAAAGCTGTCGACTGTCGTTACTGGCGCGGCCTTTGAGTGCTGCGTAGTGCGTGTTCGAGATGCAGAAGACTTGGAGCTTCGAACCTGGGGACAGATGTTTCTTGTACCCGTCGATAATGCCCCGGGTGATGTGTGAGTTGCGAACTTCAACCAGCTCCTCGAACTGAGTGTTCCGGACTTGCTCCAGCTGAGCAGCTTTATTCTCCTTGAGATTGAACTGAATCCCTCGCTCATGATCCGACATTTTCTTTTGTCGCTTGTTCCCTGTGGACTTCAGGCGCTTCTCGATTGCAGCAATTTCTCTCCGTAACTTCGTGATACTCTTCTTCTGCTCACGCCAATTACCGACGTTCTGGCGAAGTCTCACCATCTCCTTCTTCAGGCTCTCGTCCACTCCATCGTCCGAGTGCGTCGCAATTACCGCAACGTTGTCGCCGAAGAATTGGCCATACGTCGCGAGACAGCGATCGACGTGGGAGTTGGATATCGCCCGTAGCAGTTGGGTCACGACCCAGAGGGCGTCGCAGCCCTGGATGAACTTGTGCGCAATCGCTCCCCGAACTCGGTCGACGTCGGAGGTACCTGGGAGGTCTAAAATCTTGACGTAGTCCAGAATTCGGGAGCCCTTGATGCCCTTGATGACATGTTGGATCAGCGGCCAGAGCGCCGGCTCTTCGAACTCAGATGATTCGAAAATGTGCGGATCCACGAGCTTGTTCAACTCTTTGGTTGAGTCAGCCTCGTAGGTGAACGACGGATTGCCGTCCTGCTCTTCGTACTGACTGAGCAACTCATCACACCACTCCGTCATGGTACTGACCGTGCTGTCAGGGGATGAGGTCTCGTAGGCTTCGCTCAACGTGCTCGTTAGACTTCCGGGCGATTCGTATTCGTCCTGATCGCAGAAGAGTGCTCTGAAGATCTTTGCTGCGGTACTCGCCTGTGCAGCGTACTCTTGTACCTGCTCGTCGGGCCAACCTGAGTCAAGTTCAAAGTGGAACCGATTGTAGTTCTCCAGCTGCTCCTGAAGGAAGAAGTACCGCGTGTCCGCGTTGAAGAAGACGATTTTGGCCGCACATTCGCTGTCTTGCGCCGGGAGAGCTGACTCAATGAATGTCGGGACCACAGTACAGCTTGTTCCGGCCGCCGCCTACAGGATGTTAGCATAGCTCGTTGTGATCTCGGGCATAATACGCACAGCTTTGGTAGCATGCAAGTCGTCGACAAAAGAATTGGTAGTAGAGGATTTGCCTGGAATCTGTTAGGTCGATCATTGAACAATGAGCTGCAATCTTACCAGTTCCCGTGTCGCCCAAGAGCATGATGGTTGGTTTCTGAGCTGCCGGGCACTTTGCTGCTTGAAGTGCTTTGGCTGCCATAGCTTTCACATCGGCGACGTCGCCGCCAGCGTTGCAGAAGTCTTTGTACAAGTCGGAGGCAGCATCCTCAGCTCTCTTGACCAGGTGCGGGAGATTGTCATGATATGCCGGATGTTTTGGGAGAGGCTCGTCAATTTGACTATGGGTCGATTCGTTCTCGGCGTCGTCGTCCTCGGCGTCTTCTTCCTCGGCATCTGTGTCTGCGTCTTCGTCCTCATCGTCGTCATCTTCATCCTCGGCGCTGTCGTCGCCGTTGCTGCTGAGGTCGTCTTCAGCACCAACCTGATCGTGTTGGCGTTTACGAGACTCTGTCTCGCTGGACGCTGCCACCGGAGTGACGAAGAGTGTGCTATTCTGCTCACGGGAACACTTGCGGAATGCTGGAGATGACATTGTGTGGGTATCAGGCTACTTTGTTGTAGTCTGGACCAAGTGTGGCGCGAATGTGTGATGGACGTGTGGAGTTGTGTGTGTGGTGGTGGATGGAGATTGGTGGATGTGTAGTAGTAAAGGTGTGGTGGTGGATGTAGAGTGGAAGAAGTTGCGAGGAAGGAAGATGGATAGTCATAGAAGAAGAAGGCGTGCACATGCATGTCCTGTGCCCGAGTAGGCACCGAAGCGCATATGTGAGACGTCTGCTTCAGTTCACTTGGGCTTAGCTCATGAGCATGTCTCAGCCAGCTTCTGACTGTGATAACAACCGACGGCGAGGTGAGCTGGAGGGTAGAGCTGCCTCGCGGGGTGCGTCCTTTTGCTGCATTCTCGTTCGGGACATATCTCTGAGGCAGCTTCGATCTGTATGAGATGATCGCCGGCTGTTACTGCGGATGCTGCAAGCTACGCAAAACATGCATCGCAGAGTCAACAGCGCCCATCCCGTCACACTTCTGAGCGCCCTTGTACTTCAATTCCAGTACGGTGTGCGGTCAGGACCATGCCAGGGCAAATGTGTCATCTCAGGGGCAGCGACAGCGGTCGAAGCAAACCAATGTCAAAGCAAGGTGTGTTGCAACGACTCCGAGGGAGACAAGCTTTGCAAAGGGTCCGTGCGGATGCTTTGCGATGAGGCGACTAGGGAGGGCGTGCGACGAGACGAGCAGAGTCTCTTCCGATGAAGCGGCCAGACGCCAAAAATCGTATGCGACGGAAGTATTGGGAAAGCCATGCGACCGGGAAGGCAGAAAGGCCTTGTCATAGAACTGTCCAAATGAGTTCGCGGCGGAATCGGCAGACCAGGCCTCGTAATCCAACCGCTGGGAACGCTTCGCGGCGAGAATCGCCACAGCGACCTTGCAGTTTGCAGTAGGGAATAGTACGCTTCTGCTGGACAGCACTGCGAAGCATGCGGGAGGAGGCGGCTGGCGTGGTGAGATCCGAGTAATGGAATGTCCTGCCTGCACCTGATACCAGATCAGACTGTCTGACGGCAGTCTGGCGCAAGATCTCAGCGACCTGGTCGGATCAAGAATCGGGAACAGATGCTCTCCCAGGCCAAATTGTGTCTCGTCAGTCGAGAGTGATAGATAGACGCCGAGAATCTTTGACATGTCGCTGAGACCTGTCGGAAGTGCAGCAGAGTCTCACTCCGGGAGGTCTCGTGAAGTCTCTCATTCTCGGGCAGCTCCTCCTCGCTGTGGGTTCTCCTTGTTCTGAACTTTTGACTCTTGATCTTGAAGTCTCACCCCCTTGAGGCCAGTCAATGAGATCCCATGCGTGTCCCAAAAGGCTCTTTTTCAGAGGTCGTGATTCGCCCAAACGACAGAAAGAAAGATCGTAACTTTTAAGCTTCTGTGGTAGTCCCGCGCGAAACCCAAGCTGCATTTTGGCGGGAAGTGCGTGAATGAAGTCCGCTGGTACAGAAATGGTCCGCAGCAGCTTCCCACGAGGAGAAGTCGTCTCGTCTTTTCTGGATCGCAGCTCGTCAACTTCTTCTTCCCACAACACCTCTTTTCTCCCGCATGCGCATGTGATTCAACATACCTTACACCACTGCGCATTGCAGATTATTCTTGCGCTTTAGCACCCTCATCACCACATTCTCTTCAACATTCTCATTCATTCTTTCCGACCATGGCCGCTAGCCTCGACCTGGGCCCGACACCGTACTCCGATCTGGGCCTAGAGTACAACGCAACCCAGCAGCAAATCGACGCGGCGCTCGCCAGGTCGCACACCCACATCGAGATTGATTTCGACAATGGCCTTCCCGACGATGAAGCGCACGAAAGGATTCGGGTGATCGGTGAGGCGCAGCTCGTCCTGGAAGACGGCCAAATCAGGGCACTCTACGATGCCTAGTAAGCAGACAACGCAACCACGGACATGCGCCGAACGCTGACCATCATCCCAGTCTCCGCCGCGTCCACGGTGTCAAGGACTTCGAGTATCCAACGTACCACTCCATCCTCCAAGTGGATAAGGACGCGACCGAGGAAGAGGCCAATGCGAATTATGAGCATTTCATGGCGCTCTGGGCAGGTGGGAGATACGAACGAGTTCCCCAAATGGCGGTAAGTCGAGCGCGCGCAATCGCGACTCGCGAATCTTGCTGATTTGGACCTTTGTGCAGCTCGGAGGAGCTCGCGATCGCATGGTCGCCAGAGCCAGGAAGGCCCAAAAAGACAGTGAGGTCCGAAAAGACAGTGCCGCGACGATCCCGTTGGTAGGGACCGGGCAAGCAACAGTGATCGCTACGACAGAGCATGTGCAGGCCTCTACAAGCGCTCCGACAAGCCTTGCTCCGACCACGGCCCAGACGACCTCGAAAGCTCCCAAAGCCCCTAAGAAGGTTAAGGACCCGAATGCGCCGAAGATTCCGAAGGCTCCTAAGAAGGTCAAGGACCTAGATGCGAACAAGAGCAAGGTTCCCAAAGCGCCGAAAGAGCCAAAGGTCGCCAAAGTCACCAAGCCTCAGAAACCGAAGACCAACAAGAAGGCTGCAGGAGCTCAGAATGGCGCACCGATCCCAGACGCTGTTGGAGCTGAAGGAGCTCCAACGGCGGAGCAGGCTGCGCAAGGTCAGGCTCCAGGACACAACCAGCAGGCGACCAATGGCCAGAACGCACCAGTGGCCGTGATGGGAGCGCCAGTTTAGCAACCTGCAGCATCGCGGCCCAGATTGCGACTGAGTGTCAAGAAGCCGAAACGATACCGAGAGTAGGCCAGTCCGTAGCACAGTAGCGATGGGATATGCCGGAGATGATGCCACGGATCTTGGAATGACGGACAAACGATTGACACAACGAATTGGGCAGGCAGGACACAATAGAACAACGAGACACCAAACCTTAATGTAATACTTACTCTTCATCATCATCCCACCACCCTCCTCGCCTCGGGCATGCGCTTCTTCTCCTTCTGACCCTCCTTCTTCCTCCGCTTCTCGATCAACTTTTCGCGATCCTTGCTCTTCATACCCTTGAACTTCTCCACCAGCGCCTGCTCCTTGATATCCTTCTGCTTGAGGTAGAACGGCGTCTTGCCTTGTTCAACCTTCGCGCGCTCCTCTCGTCTATGCTTACGGAGAACCTCTTGCTGACTCTCCTTCGACTCCTTCGCTTTGAGCTTATTCTCCATACTGTTCAGCTTCCGGCGGAGGACTTGCTTGTCGTCTTCATTCTTAGTCTTGCGAATCGCAGCGCGGAGCTCGTCCATTTCCGATTTTTGGTAGTCTCGGAGGAAGCTGTAGGCTTTCTCGCTATCGCCGGTGTGTGCGGAATGCTGTTGTAATGCGTCGAAGCGTGGATCTCGAATAACTCGCTTGGGAACGTCGACGACGACGCGCTTGCGAGTGACTTGGTATCTTGAGGATTGAGCGCCAGGTGCGTGTTTGGAGGATCGTGATTTCATGGGTCCGCCCTCCTCGGAAGGACCTGAGTCTGAATCTGAATTGTCGTCTGATTGTGCAGTGTCTGGTTGTCTCTTCGACTTTGCAGGCTCTGATCTCTTCGAATTCTTCGCCGGTGCAGGTTCCGACGCTTTCTGCTCCTTGATCTGCCGTAGCCGTGCTCGTAGAGCCTCGAGTTTGTCCTCCTGCTCGGCGTTGGTATCTGATCCGCGCTTTCGCTTCTTCGATGTTGACTCTTGTGCCTGCTTCAATGCTCCGAATGAGACGTTGCTCAGCGTTGCCTCTACAGCCTCCTCGTCGACTT
Source organism: Zymoseptoria pseudotritici STIR04_4.3.1 (assembly GCA_000223685.2). Taxonomy (NCBI): domain Eukaryota; kingdom Fungi; phylum Ascomycota; class Dothideomycetes; order Mycosphaerellales; family Mycosphaerellaceae; genus Zymoseptoria; species Zymoseptoria pseudotritici. Next base: position 35,767 of record AFIR01000696.1, read on the forward strand.
CGCTGTCACCAGTGCCGGCATCTGCTTCGTCTTCGCTACCACTGCCCGACTGGCTGGCATCATCGTGCTGTGATGGCATCTCTGAGTCGAACTCTGAGTCGTCTTCCACTACGCCAGCGCGAGGTCGTACATTCCTCACTGCTTGGACCGCCATGGTTCACGATGCTGCGAGGGCCCTCAACTCTGCGGCTTTCAAGGTCGGATCGCTGTTCGGCTCGTCCTGGAAGTAGTGCGCTCCTTCGCGGCTGCTGATGCTCGTTCCGGGCGATCTCCGAATTATGTAGCCGTCTCCAGTAAGTCGCACAATTCAAGAGCAATGCACTTCGTTGCTCGCTCAAACTAACCTGAAGTCGATGCGAACGAGCGACATTTCGAAAAGCGGGCGGAGCTTTCTCGGCTCAAGTTCAGCCGCATCAGACAGGGTTGCTTCCGAAAAATACTCGCGTGCCGATGACATACTAGGTAGCTCTCCCAAAATCAATCAATAGCCGCCGTAGCTCCGCTTTGCCATTGCATATCGCTTGTCATATCAGACGACTTCGAAGTTCCTTCTTTTGCTTCTTCATTCACCTGATCGCTCCTTCTTTGTCCTCCGAACCTCGCCAGCACACCACCGCCAACATGAAGATCCTCACGAAAGAAGAAGAGTCTGCTCACTACAAGTACGATTGCGATCAAGCCTATCTCATGCGACAACACTGACGTAAATACCAGAGCCACCTTAACGGGTGGTTTGATGGGAGGAGCAGCAGGAACTGGACTCGGCGCACTGGGTGTATACGCAGCCTCAGCACGATACCCAGCATTTCGCGGCCTCACACTGCCCTTTCGCGCATTCTTGATCGCCTCGACGGGTACCTTTGCATGTAAGCTTCCTCGGACTTCTCCCACGATTCAATTCACAATCTGACACCATTCTTAGCCATCGTCGCCGCCGACTCCTACTCCCGCCGCTTCGAAGCCTCCAAACAGCCCGGCCGAGACTACGCCGACGACCAGCAGATCCTCCAGGACCAACTCGATGCCAACCGAACAACCAAGCAAAAGACCATGGCCTGGCTCCAAGACAACCGCTACAGCATCGTGCTCGGCTCCTGGGTGGCGTCCATCTCCCTCGCAATGGGAATCGTGGGAAAGAATCCCTACCTGACCACGCAACAAAAACTCGTGCAAGCGCGTGTGTACGCTCAAGGTTTCACTCTCGCGGCCGTGATTGTCAGTTTGGCGTTTGAAGGAGGCGATCGCATGAAGGGTTCTGGACGATGGGAGACGGTCAAGATTTTGGACCCGAATGATCCGACGCATAAGAATATGATTGAGAAGAAGATCCACCACGAGAAGTACGCGGGCGAGGATCAGTGGATGGACATGGTGGAGGCGGAGGAGAAGAGGATCAAGGAGCGGGAAGCGGCGGTCAAGGAAAGGGAGGCGGAGAATGAGAAGAAGAATGGGAATGGCAAGGGTAAAGAGACGCATCACAAGAAAGAGAAGACCCAGAATTTGGATAAGGGCAACCCCGAGGAGGCCAAGGATAAAAAGGTCAATGCTCCTTGAGGTTGAGGAGGTTGGGCAGTTGACATATACGCCGTTTGCAGTCGGCAGAATGACTTTACGTGTTGCATAGCCCGGCGTTTCGGGTCTACCAACAGATGGTATGTAGGATAAGAAGACGATTGAAACAGATCACTACATTTCGATTCGATGACTTGGCAGGACAAAGGTGCAAGCAGAGGAGATGGTGGTGTACAGATGAACAGCGTCAAGGTGATGAGCATAATCATTGAGCGCTCGACACACAGTGTTGTACACATATACGTGAGAAAGAAAACTGACATATAATTCATACATTTCCATCGAAACATCAACCATTCGTCTTCATCCTCCACTTTCCTCACACCATCATTTTTCGAAAAAGGAGAAGCCGTGACAGCGTTATTGTAATATACATCGTTGAAAGGGAAGCGCCTGGGCGGAAGAAATTCTAGAGAGGGAAGGAAATCGGTACACCCAATGGCAGAAATTGGGCGAAAAGTCGGCGTGAGATGCTGATTAAAAGGTCCAGATAGTCGTATCGTTGTTCTCGTTGCTCTCAAACGTGATCCGTAATTTTGGTCGTAGAATTATGCACGTCAGCGTGGCCTCGGCTGTCCATGAGTGTGAAAGTTGGGCGGAGCGGCGCTCGTTGTGCTGGCAGGGTGAGGCGAGGCGGCACGCAGGAGATCCGGGTGTCCTTCGCGATGTCGTAGCACGGCGGTGCGGGCTGGAGGATCGTCCGCTTCAGGTCCAGGCCTTCCATAGGGCGATTCGTATCGTGGTCCGCCTTGACCTCCGCCTTCGCGAGATGTCCCAAATTCGTCCTGCTCAGCCTTGGTCGATCGGGCTCGGCGTCGCTTGCCGGATGAGGAGCCGGAGTGGCTTGAACTTTTTTCTCGTGGGTTTGGCGTCAGCATGGCCGCGATGGGCATGCGGGCTGCGACTGTCGTTGGCGGCTTGGGTTCCTCCGTTCTCATCGATGTCGCTGGGTTCGGTGGAGGTGGAAATGTTGCCGCAGCCTGCGTCGCTGAGCGCGATGTTGTCGCAGATCCTGGATCGCCACCACTCATTGCCGCCGCAGCCTCTGCCTTTGCCTGTGCTTCGGCCTTGGTTGGACGTCCGCGCTTTCTCTTTGGCGGAGGCTCGTTCGGAGAAGTTTGTTGGGAATAGGCGCCGGCAGCGACGACGGCAGGTCTTGGCCTGATCTCGCGATTGCTTGGTCCTGCTGAATATGATCCTTCGAATTGATACGGTCGTTTGTGGGGCTGCATTGGTGCCGACAATGGCGTTGGCGTGTATGGCATTGCCATTGGTTGCATGGAATGGGATCGCCATAGTTCTTCGTATACGGCTTTGCAAGAGTTTAACGAGCGTCCTACGGAGGAACAAACGTTAGCATGTGGAAGCTATGCCATGCGGTAAGGCATTGTTGAGTGTTGATGATATGGATCCATAGGATGATGTCAGCGACGCACCCAGGGGAAGGGGAATATCGTCCCAGCGAGGCTTGACATTCATATTCCGAACCAAATTCAACAGCACATCCGGTGTGGGATATGCGCCTTTGATGATCTCGGCCAGTAAATAATTCTATCTCGCATTGTCAGCATCGTCTTGTTTCGCACCTCTCCACAACACAGACACACCTTTTCATGAATAGTCCAAGGCTGCTCTGGCGGCGTCGCCATGCCGAAGGAAAAGAAGCGAAACGAAGCAAAGGCGTGCCGTGGTCATAGAAGATATCTGCCGGAGTGGTACAGTACTTCAACAAATTGCAGCTGGGCGCGTATCGTCGTGAGTCGTCAGTGCAATGGAACAAAGGAAAAGCTGTAGCGACAGGACAGTGCTTCGACTCGAGATCGCACCGGTAAAATCGGGACTTTTTTTCCCAGTCAAACGAGTGTATGAGAAGACGCGCGCAACGATGAGAGAAGGATATGCATCACCACAGCCAGCACCCGACACAGAGGTACGAGGATGTTCTTGCCAGAGTCGTTGAACCAAACAATGAGAGTAAGACTGCAACAGGAAGAAAGAGGAAGAGATGAAACCCGGTAGGGTGCATGATGCAGGAGAGTCGGCATTGCTTGCATTAGATCGCAGTAGGTGCAGTAAGCTGCCTGCAGTCCAAATGAACCCATGCCGATGGTAAGGGAACGCTGGAAAGTCTACCGTCCGACAGTGGGACATGTTCCGCTCCAGTGCTGTGTGCTGCCCATGCAGTGCCGACTCCTTGGGTCTCGAGATGCCGTGTTGTGCGTTCGTGGGTGGCATGCAGTGGACGGCCATGTCGTTAGCCGTCGCCGCGTGTGACTTGGGGAGAAGAACCAATGTGTGAAGTGCGTTGATCGACACGGCAAAAGTCTCGGAGAATTCTTCAGCCCACAAGGCGGGGCGACCCGTCCATCGTACCGCTCGTTCCAAATGTCCGTCCAAAGAAGACCAATATGATCAACGACAAAAGGTGAATGTCGCCCATCGTGCCTTTCGATTCTGCAGCTCGGTTTGACGCCAATGCTGCCAGGGCTCCAGTCGGTACTTCTACGCCTATGATCTTCGAAGATCCCTTCTTCACGATCATTCTTGCCGCCCACCTGTAACATGCATGCGCGCATATACATGATGTGCATCGTGCAGCAGGCGTTATAGGCTCTCCTTGTCAGTTTTGGCACTAACAGCAGCGACGCGGGATCGAACTCAACAACACAAGGACAATGGCGCGTTCGATACACTTTTGACCTTTTAGGGTTGCGACGCGATGGCGGGGATAAGAAAAGGCGGTGAGCCCATGCTTACTGTCATGCCGAGGACTTCCCTACTTCTTCTACGCAACGTGGGCATACGGCGACGTCTTTCGCTGCGTCTGCGGCTTACGGCATTGAGAATTCCTGCCGTCAGGCTCCGCGATCGTGCCTCCTTTTCTCAACAGCAAAACCACCCGCTGCCGCCGAGTCAAGTCGCCCTGTCTCTTCATATACGCAGGAGAGCTATGAAATACAGGCCGCCATACCACGCAAGACATCTGCAGTGTTGTATTGCGTGACTGCTATGATCGGGAAGGTCCGAGCGGATCAGGTCACAGCATTGACTACGATTGTCCGGCGAGGAGAAAAGATCACGAGCCTCACGGGTGTTTCCAAGCTCGCCAAAGACACGGTCGCGCCCGGCGGCTCCTTTTCTGAGTGAGATGTCTGCGGGAGAGATCGTTCTACCAGACTCGGGCGAGCAGCATTTACGATTGCCGTCTTCACGGCCCTGTGGTACCTCCATGCTTCCACTGAAACCGCACGCTCCAAGCCACCGAGGGTGCACTCTTTCCGGTGGATCTCAAGCAATCAACAACCACAGGCTATTGTATATGTCGCAGTACGGAGCCCGACACGCAACTCGCCACCTCGCCGCACTATCTCCACCGCACAGCTTTCGCTTGGATGTGCAGTTTGAGCAGGAGAGCAGAGGTAACTAGCATGGCATCGTGAAATACATCCGTGACGTGAGCCGGGTCCGGACATCACACGGGTAGTCCCGTTGGGCTTTCCTTGCGTTCACGAACTTGAATCTCTCTCTCCTTCAATCCTCTCTCTTTCACCACCTTTTGTTGCGCACCCTTCACATCTGCGCGCACACGCTCCTTTGATCACCGTCGATCGCGTCCCGAGATTGCGCATTCATTGGCACAGTGCCGCCTCGAGAACAGCGAAGAACCGGGTATGCAGACGGTCCAAGATTGCCACAAGTAGCATAATCCACGTACTCATTTTCGCATGAAGCAGTATCCGTTATATGTCGTACTCGCGAGAGAGCTCGTCCACGATTTCGTCCATCCGCCGTGCTTGTCTCCACGATTGTGGCCAAAGAAGCTAGAACGTCGCATACCCGATCACCTCCCACCCAAGGACACGAGCCAACCGATTGCCGAAGTCTCTGCTGGTCATCTGTACTGGCATGACACGCTGAGCCTGGCACATGCACTGAAGTTGCTGCTGTTGGCATGTGCGTGAACGTGGTGGCCAAATTCTTGAATTCGCGCAAAGCCAGTCACAACCTCACAATCTCCGCCTCCTCGTTACTCGACTTCACCACAACAACTTCACCAACATGGCGGCACCCGACGCCACAGCTCCCCGCCTGGAGTCGGAAGTACGAGATATGCATCTGAAAGAGGAAGACGCGGACATGGAGGCGGACAGTGATGCTGCACCAGCCTCAGTCAAGGAAGAGGAGACGTCAGTGCCAGCCAGCGTCTTGAGCAGTCGGACCGGCACACCTGCAAATTACAGCAAGAGGGCGTCTCGCTCGGGGTCCAAGCTACAAAGCGCGGCAGACTCGCCAGCCGTCAAGTCAGATGAGGAGGAGATTGTGGGCGGCGACGTTATCCTCAAGGAGGAGAGAGGCAAAGGCATGAAACTTTCACGCTCTGCTTCGCACAAAATCGAGAAGCGCGCGCCTCAGATGTACCACGAGTACGAGGACAAGACCAAAGAGGCCACATCGACATTTGAGCTGTTATCAGAATGCACATATGCCAACAAGTATCTGGGCACCACCGAGCATGCGCTGGAGTGCGACTGCTCGGAGGAGTGGGGTAAGACATACCAAACTTCGAAGTCAAAGAGCAACAGCTGATATATGAACGACAGACGCACCTTCCCGATCAAACCATGCCTGTGGCGAGGACTCTGACTGTATCAACCGTGCGACCAAAATGGAATGCGTTGCTGACTGCAATTGCGGGTCGAAATGCCAAAACATGCGGTTCCAGCGGAAGAAGTACGCCAACGTCGATGTCATCAAGACGGAGAAGAAAGGCTACGGTCTCCGGACCCAGACCGACCTTCGACCAAACGACTTCATCTTCGAGTACATCGGGGAAGTCATCGGCGAAAATGTTTTCCGACGTCGCATGCAGCAGTACGACGAAGATGGCATCAAGCACTTCTATTTCATGTCTCTCACAAAGGGCGAATTTGTGGATGCAACGAAGAGAGGCAATTTGGGACGATTCTGCAACCACTCTTGCAATCCGAATTGTTACGTCGACAAGTGGGTGGTGGGCGACAAGCTGCGTATGGGCATCTTTGCTGAGCGCGCTATACAAGCTGGAGAAGAGCTGGTCTTCAATTACAACGTCGACCGATATGGCGCCGAGCCACAACCATGCTACTGCGGCGAAGCAAACTGCACGGGATACATTGGTGGCAAGACACAGACCGAGCGCGCGACCAAGCTTCCCAACTCCATCATCGAAGCTCTTGGAATTGATGATGCCGACGCTTGGGACACAGCGGTTGCGAAGCGACCTCGCAAGAAGAAGGCTGGAGAGGATGACGAAGAATACGTCAACAACGTCGAGCCTAGAGGTCTCGATGAAGAAGGCGTCAACAAAGTCATGTCTTCACTCATGCAGTGCAAGGAGAAGTGGATCGCTGTCAAGCTGCTCACCCGCATTCAGCGCGCCGATGATGAGAAGGTCAGAAACCGAGTCGTTCGCTTTCACGGATACCGGATCTTGAAGACCGCTTTGACGAACTTCGCAGACGATGTGAATGTCTGTCTGCAGATTATTGACATCCTGGAGAAAATGCCGCGGCTCACCCGGAACAAGATTCAGGACTCGAAGATTGAGGAAGCTGTAGAAACTCTGGTCACGAATGAGGACGAAGGTGTTTCAGCACGAGCGAAGACACTTCTGGCTGCGTGGGGCAAGCTTGAGATCGCATACCGGATACCACGCATGAAGCGCGACCCGAACGCTGTGGTCCACGATCGGAAACTCGATCGACTCGACCGACCGGAAAGGCGCAAGTCACGGTCAGTCTCGAAGTCGCCCGAGAGGATCGTGGCTCCGACAGGACCGCGAAACGCACCACAAAGACCGAACAACTTCTTTGGAAACGCCAGGCCTCCACCTCGCTTCCGACCGCCACCACCTGGTGCACTACCTCCCGGCTGGTTCGAGGCACAGGCAGGGCCCGGTCAGACTTACTATTACACTCAGAACGGAACCACAACATGGCAAAGACCTACCATTCCTGCCAGTGCCGCACCTCCACCGCCTCCGCCGAAGGCAATCTCACAGCAACAAGTGCTCGATGATCTTATCAAGAACATTGTTGCAACGCAGAAAGAGGTGGCGCCGAAGCCTGCATCCGCTGCCGCGACTCCGATGATCACTCCAAAGAAAGAGCGCAAGGAGGATAAGTGGCGTTCTCTGCCCGAAGAGAAGCAGAAGAAGCTGTATGAGGGTACGCTCTCACCACACATCATGCATGTGGTCGCGAAATATAAGCACAAACTCCCCAAGGATGAGCTCAAGCGCTGGGCGAAAGAGTTCGCCAAGCAGGTGGTGGATTCGGACTTCCGGAAGAACAAAGTCGCCGATCCAAACAAGATTGACGACAAGAAGATCAAAGACGTCCGAAAGCATGCGCAGACATTCTTTGAGAAGGCCGTCAAGAAGAAGCAGGCCGCCGAAGCGAAAAAAGCTGGCAAGGATACATCCAAGAACATTGGCGGCAACTCCGCCGAGGACTCTCCTGCCGCGCCTGGAAGTCCGATGCTCGATGAAGACAAGGATGATGACGACGCTGACCAAGGCCGAGAACAGGACGTTACCATGTCTGTCGACGCCATCGATGCCACGCCTGCCACGCCGACCGCCGCTGCTTTGAAACGACTTCGTGGAGATGAATCCATGACCGATGCTGACAATGCCTTCTCCAAGAAACAGCGCACGGAATCTGTCGAAGCTTTCGCACCGCCTCCTCCACCGCCTCCTCCGCCTGCCGATGATGATGCTATGCTTGACGATCACGATCAGCATTACGGCGGCCCTTCTGTCGTCTTGCATCCTGCGGTCAACGGTGTGGCAGAGCATGGCTTTTCCATCAAAGGTGCAGCTACAGGCAGTCGGCCATCATCGAGGAATGGAGAGCCGAATCAGATCGCTACACCGCCTACCACTGGCTCGCCGGATCACGAAGTATCGGCAAAGGGACCGAAGATGAATCCGGAGAGGTTGGCTATGCTTGGATTGAGCGCAGATCAATGATTGAGGGAACCGATTTCAGGGAGAGAGTTGAGGGCTAATAATGGGTCGGTGGATGAGCGCATGCGCTGTAAGCGTTGAGAACAAAATTTCATGGTTGTATTGGTAGCTGGATTCGGAGGCACAATGGGTCGGGCAGAACTGAAGTGGTTTCATAGCAGCTGGGCCTGGTGGCTAGCAAAATGGCATACGGGACTGATCTTGTTGCGAGGAAGCAAAGTCGCCACAGGATACGACGCAGAGAAGACTTGTAAGGATAGCTCGGAAGTGCTTTTTTTCATCCGCATTCTGACAGGTAGAGATATGCCGTCGACAGCGCGAAAGGAAAATCTATACCACAATGAAAGCGCTGGTCAGACGGGAAAGGTGTATGAGTAGCAGCTCTGTATAATTGAAAGCTCTGAGCCTGTGCTCGTCAGGTCATACTACGTCTCCGCTCCATCATTCCAGCCAGTAGAACCCGTTCCCGACATTCACACCATGAACATTCACCAACTCCCGCTGAACTGCATGAGCAAATCCTCCACCCATTTCCCAATCTCAAAAGCCATCACACCACCGATCTCCCAACTCCCGTAGCCATCATACTTCCATGTTCCCAACTAAAACTTCAAACAACCCCTCCGCTTCCTCCCCACCAACAACCCACGAACTCCCCCTCCCATCCACTTTCCAACTCTCCCCCTTCCCACCAACCCACCCTCCGACCGCAGCCACAACCGCCGCTCGATCCTCCGCTGGAATCCTCACCCATACTTCCCTCCTCTCCGTGTCCAGTTTGAGAATGTCGAAGGGTATAGCGCTGCCGTGGAGGCCGAGGAAAGTGGTGAGGGCGGCGGTGAGGTGGAGGTGGATGGTTAGGGCGTCGAGCGGAGAGGATAGGGATGAAGAGGTGGAGATGTGGATTAGGTGGAGGTAGTGGTGGATTGGGTGGCGGATGGAGAAAGATGTTTGTTGGTCCGCATTGGTCGTGGTGGACTTTTTGCGTTTTTTGGTGGTGGGTTTGGTTGGTGTTGTGGTAGGCTCTGATGCAGGTTGGGGATTTGATGGATCTGGAGTGTCTTTTGACATGTTTGCGATTGACCTGACAGATGTATGTGATGTTCTTGTTGATATTGGAAAAGGCAATGATTTTCGAGAATGATTGTGAGGTCTAAGTACAAATATCGGGCTAGTCTCGATTTGGTGGTATGCGACTGCCCTGTGCGCGAAGCTGTATGATTCCGCCGCCGTATGCTATGAATGCAAAGCACATCCGCCAACGCCTCGCTGTAAACAGTCGCACCTCTATCATATACATCACTCCGTCTTCACTCTCGCGCCGCCTCCCACCAGGATCTGCTCGGCCTTCCTCTTCCCCAACAACGAGTCCGGCGTAGCACTCCGATCTCGCCTGCCACCTCCACTCACACTCGCCAATGCAGCCGCCAACGAGCCTCCCGCTCCTCCAGAACCGCCTTGTCCTTTGCTCATCTCCGCCAGACACGTCGCATGCACAATCCTCCCGTTATGCACCGTCGCATTCGTGAAGATCCAGTCCTGCAAGTCCTCCGAGTAGCTGCTCTTCATCTCCTCGAAGCAGATGTTGCAGGTGTTCTTCGTCATGCCCGCCGGTGCACGAACAGACTGGTCTTGTGGTCCTTTCTTCGCCTTTACTGCAGCTTGTGCGTCGCCTGCCGTAGCCGTCGTGGTGGATGGATCGAACTCGACGTGCCGAATCCATTCCATCTCATCGACGTACCAGTTCCGGTGATGACCGCGGTTGAGCGCTGGATCAGCAATACGTTGATTCGTGCGGAAGTGCCAGTCGAGATGGCGGTTCTTCTCTTGTCGACCTTCTTCCGTGGCGAGGAAGCGGCGTCCGCAAGTGCTGCATTGATTCGGTTGACCGTCATAGAGCTTGTAGATCAATTCAGGCCGGAAGACCTTCAATGAGGCTGCGGAGATGGGCACTTGTGATGTCGCACCCATTGGTGGCATTGCAAGCTGCGGTGCGGCGCCTTGAGGTGGCTGTGTGGGTAGAATGCTCTGAAGTGACTTCAGCAGAGCAGCTGTGGGATCCGCAGGTGGTGCTAATGCTGCAGGAGGAGCACTTGGCGGTAGTGGCGTCGAGTTTGGACCGACATTGATAAGTCCTGCCTTTGTGAGGGAAGCGATGAGGTCTGCAGCGCCGTTCACGCTTGGAGCTGCCGCATGGTTCTGTAATGAGTTCATCTGAGAATGACTTGCGTTTTGGAGGTCGGGCATGGCTGCGCGTAGCTGTGGTGTACTTGGCTTAGGCGCATTCGCAAGTAGTGCCTGCAGTCCAGCCAATGGATTCAGAGGCGGCGCAGGTGGGCCATTCGTGTGAGGAGTGAAGGATTGCGGCGGCGGAAATGCGGTGGGTGGTTGCTGATATGGAGGATATTGTGCGGGTGCTTGCCATTGGGGTGTAGGCGGCTGTGGAGTGGGTTGCGGCGCAGCTAACGCTGGTGTCATTGATGAGACCTGAGCTTTGATGCTCTGAAACTCCATTGCAGATACGCTCTTGGTGCTGAGAAATTCATGCAGCGCCTGGAGGGCAGCAAGCTGGCTGCGCAGTCGTGGATCGTGCGGGCTTAGTGCCAATTGCCGCTGAAATGTCTGAATGAGCATGTCGATATCTCGCTTCACGGCTTCAACTTCTTGGTAAGACGGCTGCGACGGAGGATACTGTTGTGGCTGAGGTGTTGGCTGTTGCATGCCATACGGGTGCTGCTGATGTGCCTGAGGCGGTGGATGATATTGACCATTGTGCTGAGGAGATGTCGCTGTGGCGCGATATGCACCCTGCGGGTGTCCGTGTGGCGGTCTTTGACTTTGCAGAGCGGCGGTCTTTGCTTTGAGGAGCGCATTCTCAATTGGCCGCACAGTATCGGGAGGAAATACAGGCCGCGGATCTATCGCTCCAGGCACGCGCTCTTTCCACGTCTTCAGCATCCCTTCCATGTTTCTTCGAGTATTACCGTCAACCAGGGTGTAGGCGTCCATGAATATGCTGTAGAGATTGCGGCCGAGGTAGACTGTGTACGGCGTGCCAACGTTCTTGACTATGCTATCGAGCACGAAGAGGGCAGGGAGTTTTCGGCTTGGTGATGTCTATTTGGTATCAGCACAATGATCCTTGTCAATGGGAGTGGCTGGTCAGTCTCGTGTTACACAAAGTTTCTTACCGTTTTGATGTGATTCTCAAGCGCACGTGAGATGGCCTGGGCATGTTCTGTGTTCTCCTTTGCAATGATTGTGAGGTTGCTGATCTCATATCTGTTGTTGACTTGCAGATCTTTCAACGACTCCTCGAAATCCGCAGCCACCTCAGCAGACGTTGATGCACCGGAGAGAGAGCCTCTCGGCGAATGGGACGACATCATGACCTCAATCTCATACAACGACAATGTGGTACTGTACGGTGATGCACAGAAATGCTATCTATGTTGATGGGAACAGCTGAGCACTCGAGAGCGCAGTCGCGGCGACAGTGATTGGAAGTGTAGTCGCACTTTCAGATGATCTTCAAGCGCGTGCCTGTCGCTCGACTGAGCAGCGTAGACACAGAATTCTGTCCCTCGGACGAGGCAAAGGGTGCAACAAGTGTAGAAACTCCTGCTAATCTAATATTCCGCTTCGGGAGGAGAGCTTCCACAGCGCAATGACCGCAAGATCCGAAGCTCTTTCTGACCAATGCCGATGAGGCTACAATGTCTCGATATCACTTTTCCACTGCTGATCTGCCTCAGTCTTGATGCGCACGAAGTCTTCTTGCCCGGCGCAGTCCTGGATCCCGGATGCGGGCGCCGTCGAGTCTTCTTCTTCTTGAGAGCCGTGTGGTGAAGCTTTGTCAGCTGTGTCTTGATGCGCAGAGGCTGCACTATACGATCGGATGGCGAATGCTGGTAGGAAGTGGTAAGAAGGTGGATGAAAGAGAAATCTGAACGATGAAGTGAGAAGTGGTGATTGCTGGAAGAGTGAAGACAAAGCCGGAACGGAGCGTGACTACCCCCGGCACGTGACCGCTTACGTCAGGGGCTGCCGGTTCCTTGCAGGCAGTGAATGCGACGACACAATACACAACACACCTATTCACACGACACAAACATACGACTGAACCAATACACACATCTACACCTACCAGCATTCAAGACTGCAGTATACTCGACATCTCAGTAATGAAGTTCTCTCTGGCTCCGCTCTTCGTCCTCGGATTAGCCGCCGGCGCGATGGCAAAGGATCAGACCCAACAAGTGATCATCTCATACCCCAAGTGAGCTGCACAGGGATAGCGATCCAACAAGACTTCATGAGCGCTGACTCCTTCACAGCAACACTCCCGCCTCTGTCCTGGAAGGAGCCAAGAAAGCCATCCTCGACGCGGTATGCAGTTCGATCAGATCCGCCGGGATACACGCACGGCGCTAACATTCATGGCACAGGGCGGAGTCATCACTCACGAATACAGCTTGATCATGGGCTTCGCAGCCAAGGTCCCGGCCAAGGTCCTTGAAAGCGTGCAAGCAATGGGTCAAGAGCACAACGTCTTGATCGAGCAAGACCAGATTGTTTCTATCAACAATTGATGATATACGAGATTGCGTTTGCTTTCATGGGCGTTGTTGGACTTCAAGCGTGGCTTTCGGAGTCGCCGAAATTGCCAGGAGCACAGGAGACAGGACTGCTGTACTTGGACAGGTTCACGTACGATTGACGAAGTATTGATTCTATCTGACGTTCTTTGTCCAGTACAACAACAATTTTCTCTGCAAATTGACGGTGGGATATACAAGAACGTTGCCGTCTCATCAGAATGTGGTTCAGGACTGCAGGGTCCCAAGATTCCGCTACGCCAGCCAAACTGCAGATACGCTTGCCGCACCACCACTGATCCTGCTCGAATCACGCTCTACTATCCTGTGTTGGATGCTGCTCTCAAAAGCAATTTTCTCGTCAGTCTGAGACCAGGCTGTAGTGTCGGGTGAACGCACAGTAGCGCCGCAAGCTTCCCGATCCAAAGCTGAGCAAGTCTCGGCGGGGTGGTGATGAACTTCAAACTCTTTCATGAAGGCGTTGATGGCTTCCATGCTGACGCGACCACGTGGCATGCAAGCCGTACTGCCAGCCTTCCATCCTTGTTCCATCGCGCTGTCCCAGAGCGGTCCAGCTCACAGGCGCACACACTCCGCATTCGGCGGTCTGGACGCCGTCGAGGAAACTTGGCACCGGACGCTGGAGAGATGGAGAAAACTCTTCCGCCTGCTGATAAACCTGAATAGACTTCAGCGCCTTCCCGCAAACAGGCAATGGACGGAGGTCGGCAAAGCATTGAGTCGCCAATGAGAGCAGTGTATCCTAAGCGGTGCTTTCGCGCACGGTGTGGGTCTAGTCTTGCCATCTCAGTCTGGACCGCATTTCCCCGCCCGTACCTCGCAAGCATGCAAGGTCTTCTTCCTCATGGCTGGCTGTCGTCGCTGGACTCTACTCACTCGCGCTGGACTGCTGAACTTGGCCGATCATGGTCCATCCTCCAGCCTCAGCCGATATCGCTTGAACGGAGAGAGGCGTTACGAAGGCTGCCGCGATGGCGTTCGGAGACCCCGATTGAAGCGACAAGGCTGATGTGTAGCGCTTCTGCTGTGCACGTGTCCCTCGCCGAATCTTGTTCCATTTTGACGGGACGCCGGCGGATGTCAGCCTCTTCCGAGATATTCAGCCAGTCGCACACCCCTGGTACCCGTCCAAGAAATCGCCCTAGAACGCTGGCTCGCTACACAAAAGCTGCAGACTGCATGCCTTTACTGGCGGTGACTAACCGAGCACGAGTCTTGCTTTCACTTTGGCTGCCTCCACGCCCTTCCTATACCTCGCAACTCCTCGCGGTGGCTTGCACCGAGCAACGACTTTTCTCAAGGGTCCAAGCCGCAAACGCCCTTTCCCTTACCGCCAACTACCTCCATGGAACCGCTCAACCTGCGCGGCACGGTTTGGCCTGCAGTGGCTTGGAGTGTGCACTTTGAGCAGAAGAACGCAAGTATTCGCATTAGTATTGATCCATGACTGGTATCGGTGCCGACCTCGAAGTTCCAGCTCGTCCAGCGGATCGACATTGACATCAACCTTTTCTGGGAGCAGCTGAGATAGCAAATAGTGCCAACGCTAACGAAAGTATACAGCAGTCTGCCTCGGAATACTAATAGCATCACAATGCCGTCGGAAACTCGGAGGCTGCGGACAATGGCAACGATTGAGGTAACAGTACAGCCGTCTGAGCCTGATGCGCACGGCGGACTTCTGGCAATTCTTCGTGAATGCAATAAGGTTGCCTTGGAGCAGGCTAGCATTCGATTTGGGCCACGGCGTCTGCACCGGTATCGCCGTACCGTATCGTGTACCTCAAGCCTCGAACGCCTCTTCGCTTAAGAGTGACCTGCCATAGGGCCATAGCCTTGAGCTCTGTCCAGCTCCTGCACGGTCGCTGTTCCGAACGTAATGCAGGGCCGGACGCTCAGCTCCTCATTAGAAGAGGAAGGACCACTGCGCCGGGACTTCTCACATTTCTTTCTGCTCCTTACCATCCTGTCCTTCTGCAAGAGATACAACCATCCATCGTCTCTTGAGTCCAAGTCAACATCACACGGAGAGAGCAGCATTGATAACGATACACATTGGCTGCAACTCGACATCTACAGACCTTCTGCCTCCCGCTTTACATTCACTATACAGCTGTCGACGGAAACGGAGATCCTCACACAACAACAAAGCCAATCCTGACGACTCCGCTCGATGACCGCAGTCCGCTCTTCAGGCGTGCACTACTTTCAGCCGCCATTTGATCAGATTCAGATGTCCGATCACTACACCAACGATGCATGGCGCCGTTCGTATCCCCAGCAGATGCCGCTGTCATCTAATAATTGGCACGATGGTTCCAACAACATGCCTGTTATGACCCACGGCATGCTCGAGACCGACCTTCGCATGTTCCAACAATCAGAAGCAGGAACCTACAACACTCCATTATTCACCAGCAGTCAACAACGAACCTCGCATGGACTCGTCTCGCCACGCCTCGCATTTCCATCCGACTCTGCCTGGGGCTCTGACATGGAGCTGGGCACGCCATCAACCGGCACATTCCCATCAAACGTCGACGAAGGCTACACCATTCGACACACCTCCAATCACCTCACCCTCCCCTCCACCCACGGACGCAACCCCTCGGACACGAACAGCCCTCGCAGCTCCTTCGGCGACCAATCACCCACATCCCAATACGCTCAACCCATCCTCAAGTCCGCGCCAAAACGTCCCGGCATCGCCCGCGCAGTCACAGCACCCGACACGATACCCCAACGACCACTCCACTCCCCACCAATCAAACGCTCCCCTTCCGACGACGGCGAAGACGACGACTACTTCCCCTCGACCTCAGACCCGAAATCCTCCTCCCGCAACCGCAAACGGGCACGAATCCCACACACAGCTGTGGAGAGGCGATATAGAGAGAACCTGAACGCACACCTCGATCGTTTGCGGCAGACGGTGCCCGAGCTGGCGGCACGCAATGGGGCGGTCAATGGGAAGGGAGGAGAGCCCGCTGGGTTGAAGCCGAGTAAATGTGAGATTCTCACGGGTGCGATTGAGCATATTGGCGCGCTGGGGCAGGAGAACTATGCGTTGAAGGCGGAGGCGGAGGCGTTGAGAGGGAGGTTGGAGCAGCTGGAACGGTGGATGGCGCAGAGGTGACGGATGTAATGGAGGCTCATGTCGGGTAGTGAAGGGATTCATGATGAATCAGCGTGTATGTTAGCGGCTCATATGGGCAATGATACCTTAACGGCAGAAACACTTCTACAATTATTGAGTTCCTTTCCGATCTAACGAAGCGACTTGCTCTACTGCAGGTCTGCGCTCCCTCGCGTCCATTGCTTTCTTACGCGAGGTGAAGGCCCCCTCACACACGAGTAAAGTGTTTCCACAAGAGGTGTACGCCTATCGAGATATTTTCGCTCAGGGGTGCGAACGCATTGATATAGATGCCTGGGTCGCATTCGCACTCGTCGACGTCGATGATTTACCTTATCGGGGCTGTGAAGCGTCCACTCGTCGCCTTGTTGGAGGGCTTCTTCGGCTTCGGTATGGAATGTATCGCAAAGGATAGAACGCAGAACTTCGCCTTCTAACTGCATGAGCAACGTGGATATGTCAGTTAGAGGCCTGTTGATTAACCGGGAAGATCCAATAGACGGGGAGTTGTCATGGGTGTAGACGGATATCATTGTATTAAGATAAGTCTTCTTACGCGGCTGCGTCCTCCCTATCCTCCAGCGAATCGTGGTGAAATCCTCCCCTGAGGCTCGCTCCATATCTTGGCTTATCCCTGACTATACAGCTCTGATTTTGTGAGCATAGCCTGTGCATGGGCGTGAAGAGATAGGGAACCAACTCCATTTGTCCAGATCTGGCAGGTGAACTCATTGCACATCGTGCAAGCCGGTGAGCGAGCGTGCAAGGTCATCAGAATGCTGAATATTCTCCATTGATAGTGCTGTAACGCTCGCAAACATAGCATACATGTCATATGATCAACTCCTCGCTCCCTCAAATAACGATGCTGAACATGTCCCATTCACTCATCCCTAAACTTCCACCTCCCACCCGTCCTCATCGCCTCCCGATACCTCTCCTCAACAGCCTTCCTCTCCCTCTGATCCGCAATCTCATGGTCCTCCCTCTGCTCCTGCGTAGTCGGAAACTCCGTCCTCCAATACCCCGGCGGCGTAGCCCTCCTCTCAAACGCCTGACGATGCTTACTATGCGCATTCGCAAAACAATGCGCATGAGCTTGGATGAGAATCTCCTTGCGATCAACAGCGCTGTAGCCGCCGATAATACTCGTCCAGTCTTCGCCGAAATAGGCTTCCAAAGCGCCGGCGTCTGATTTGCCGGACAGCGCGGTGCCGCCCATTCGGATGGTGGTGCGAAGGGAGGAGCAGGAACAGCCGGGTTGGTTGCAGACGGGTAGAGCTCTGCGTTGTTCTTTGCCGCGGATGGGATCGGCGAAGGCAAATGTCGTACCCATGTAGGCGGGATTGATGCGGAAGTCTGAGAGTCCGAGGGTTTCCATGGGCCGGATACGGAGTGGTTCATCTTCGGGGCGGACGGGTGGTGGTGAGTCTTGTGGTGCCCGGAGACGATCTGCTCGCCTTACTGGCGATGCTCTCTTTACTGGAGATGTCCTCTTCACAGGCGACGCTCTCTTTGCTGGTGGAATCTTCTTTACTGGCGACAACTTCTTCACAGTGCTCGCGGGTGTGACAAGCTGGGCAGGTGGCTGAGGTCTCTGGCGAATCAGACGGTCCTGCGGCGGCGGCAGCTGAAGAGGCGTGTTTTGCTTCGGTGACGGACCATTGTTAAGCAAATCTTCCAGTCGTTGTCGCACCTCAGCTGGTGGTGTGTACGCTTTGTCTTTCTGCTTTGCTGGTTGCTGACTGCTCTCATCCTCGCCGTCTTCCGAGAACAAAAGATGCTTATTCCTGTCTGCTCTTCGGCGAGATGTGCCCGGCTTGCCGCCGGCGGATGCATCATTGACTGCTTGGAGCCTGGCCACGTTGCCGCTAATCGGACGCAGGGCTTCCGCATTAGGGTGTTGCAAGACCCTGCTTTCCACATCTCCTGAGCCCCGCGACCCGACATTAGTCGTGCTGGTCTGGACCTGTCGGTGAGAGTCAATTGACGGAAGCGAGTTGTCTCCACTCTGTTGATCAGCATCTCCTTCGGAAAGTGATGACGCTTGCCTCCGCAAGATTGGCACATGTCTGCTGACCTCCTCGGAGGTCGCTCGCTGCCGAAGTGCACTGACACGCCTGGGCCGCCGCGGTGTAGTGATTGGAGCACCGAGCGCGTCGAGATCGGAAGTCTCAGGATGCATTGAACGCGCTGGTGTTCCTTGTGGACTTTCTGGTTCCTGGGATATATGGATGGATCCGCCAGGCGATGACTGCGGATCACGCTTGATACGTCGTCGAGGAGACTCTCGAGAATCGAGCTTCCTTTTCAAGCATCGAGTCGAGATGAGGATTGGCCCGTCACTGGATGGCTCAGCTTTCACAGTCAAGACAGACGTTTCTTGTTCGGCATCCTCCTCACCATCATCGACCGTTGTTTGGCTGGAGGTGACTCTTGAGTGTGACGCTAATGGCAGATGGACGGCAGTCTGAGACGTCGTTTGCTCCGGCAGCATTCCGTTGATGGGTGGGCTCGACGGCAGCTCCGTGTCATCTTGAGTCGTGCTCTCATTGCCAATCGTGGTGTCGTTCGTGGTTGTGCGGTCCTTGGTCACTTCAGCTTCTGGGATCCGTTCAGTGTCGCCAGGTGCGTCGTCCGGCCGTGCCTCGTCAATAGAGGCCTGCGCATCTGCTATATTCCCGACCAGAGGCTGCTTTGGGAGTTCTTGCTTCGAGTCCAGATATTTCTTCCAGTCTCTGACCCATTTTTTGGATTCCCCATACTTCTGCTCACAGTAGCTATTCCGCGACTCGAGCTTGGCGCATCTGGCTTGCAATTCGGTATACGATTTGACAAGGTCGTTCCATCGAGGGACCGGCACTCCGGCATTCTCGATAGTCTGTGTTGATGAAGAATTCCGGTCTGATGGTGCCGGAGTCGTCTGCGCTGCTAGCTGGGCACGCAAAGCTGCATTCTCCGCCTCAAGCTGCTCTATGCGATACGTCTTCCGTCCGAGGGAATTGAGTGCCTGCTCCAGGGTGGGCTCCCGCTGTGGCGATCTGTTGTCCATCGGAAAGTCGCATGCGTCTCACGAAGTCGAGACGGCTGTCCGGTTGCGCTCGGAATGCATGAATCTGAGCATGATCCTGTGACCGAGGAGTCGGTATCGGAGATTGTCGTCGCTCGCTTTCACTGTGAAGATCGATGTTGATGCAATAAAGTAGAAGTGATCATCTCGAAGCCTGGCAACAGACGCGTGCAGTGGACCAGGTAGACGCGATCCGACCTCGGCGTTCAAGCGGAATTCTTGGCATCCGCAACCTACCTGGAACTCTCGGTGCGCCACACGACAAAGACGACGACATCGACTTGAACATTCTTTTGCGCGTACAGCGCTCGTATCGCACAGAGCATGGCGAAGAGATCCAGGGACGACGAGGACGATGTCGCCATTGCGCAGTCCGGAAAGCGCTTCAAGTCATCCTCTCCAGACCGCCTCTCACGGCTCAGCGACGAGTTGCTCGTGAAGGTATTGTCGTTCCTCTCCGTATCTCAACTCTTAGTATGCCAGAGGTATGTCACATTTGAGTCTCACCCTCAGCATACAGCGCTAAACCAACAGACTCTCCCACAAATACCAAAAGCTCGCACGAGACGACCAGCTCTTCAAATCACATTACTACAACCGCTTCGTCCGACCACGAGCCAGTCGACTACCTGGACTGAAAGACGTCGGAGCATCAAAAGACAGTCTACACTTCGCATCCAAGGCGTCGAGATGGTTGGACGAAGAACACTTGGTCAAAAGCGGAGAGCGGACGGATTGGTACCGAGTGTACAAGTTGAGACATAACTGGTCGCAAGGATGTGCTGCTGTGAATGAGATTTCAGTGGCGGAGGAGGCTGCAATACCGCCGGTGCTGGTGCAGATGAGTGATGGGGTGGTGTACACGGTGGATCAGTCGGATGGGCTGCGGGCTTGGGCGACGAAGGAGCCAAGGCAGCTCATTGCTCAGTATGACTTGCCGCGATCGCGATATCCAGCGCCACCTACTGCGATTGCTGTCGAGCCTGTTGCGAGTCGAAGAGATGCTGCGAGGATACTTGTGGGGTTCGAGGATGGTGCTTACAGCGTGTTCCTGCTTGACCAAGCGAAGAAACGCCTGATCCACCAGTACACGCACCCCAACTCCTCCAACGGTGTAGTGTCTGCAGTCGCTGTATCATGGCCATACATCGTGACCATGACCGCAACACAGCTGCTGTCCGTCTATCGTTTCCCAGAGCCAACCAACCCAAACTCCATCCCCGACCCACCCAGGCTACTCCACTCCCTGAAATCCCACACCGTCTGGCCACCACTCTCAATCTCCCTCCGAGCCACCTCCTCCACCGTCCTCGTATCCGTCGCCTACGCCCTACCAACCTACCTCTCCGGCTGGACAGTCGGCATCCAAGAACTCCACCTCTCTCCCACCGGCTCCCTCCTCTCATCCCGCATCGCCTCCGCCATCGATCAACACTACCGCCCTCTCGCCTTCACCAGCCGACCCATCATCCAGCACCTCACACCTTTCTCCACAACATCCTCCTCCGCACCACCTCTCGCACTGGAGCTGAAGCATATCCACTCCAAACCGACTTCGCTATCATACACACATCCCTACCTCCTCGTCTCACATCCGGATAACACTTTGACACTCTACCTTGTCACCTCAACGGCTGAGTCGCTGTCCATCAGCGCGGGGAGTCGACTTTGGGGTCACACGTCTTCCGTCTCTGGTGCATCGGTCGGAAACCGCGGCAAGGCGGTGTCCGTCAGTCGACGAGGCGATGAGCTGCGAGTTTGGGAGCTAGAAGGCGGCTTTGGGTCAACGGCAGCGCGGAAGCGGCTCGCGAGCGGTGATCTGAGTATACAGATTCGATCGGAGGTGAAGGCGCCTGCTGTGAAGGATCCGACACAAGCAGGACTTGATCTCGTGCACAAGACGGGTATCAGTGGTGCTGCGGATGCCTTGAGTGGCTTGGATTCGGACGAAGAACCGGAATTGACGCTCACGAGAGGGTGGATTGGGTTTGACGATGAGAATGTGGTGTTGTTGAAGGAGCAGAGTCAGGGGAGGCAAGCGTTGGTGGTTTATGATTTTACATGATTGATGATCTGGCAGATAAACATATACCTTACCATGGCATTCGGCATGAGCATCCGACATACCTTGCACACATGAGACCACATTTGATTTTTGACACCGCATTTCATTTCGACGTTACTATACGTGCAATGCATCGCTGTACTGGTGAATCCCAGCGTTTCTGCCACCCCTCAATTCCAGATCGTCAATGTTTTCCCATTTGCCAGCCAAGCTTTTAGCCAACGCCAGAGAAAAGCAACATCAGAACCCAGGAGAGAAGCGACCATGATGCATGCCTCGTAATAAAACTCCAGTCGTGACCGTGGATGACCTATTCCGACCTTACCGCACCCTTTTTTCATTTTCCCGTAAACCACACTCTCTCTCATGCTCCCACCCTTTAACCTTCCAAATCGTCCGGCTGCCAGTCAAGGTCGTCATTCCAGGTTGTGAGGTCCACGCGTTGTTCGTCGTTCGTGTTCTTGTGCGATATGCAAGATTACGTTGAATCCATGGTCCGTCGTGCTTGGGTCGAGGTGTTTAGGCGTTCGGGCAGGAAGCCTGAACGTGACCGGGCTGCTTGCAGCGGTAGCAGACGCGCTCGCCGGAAGCCTCGGATGGGCAGTCGCGGGAGAGATGGCCGACTTCGCCGCCTGGGAGGAAGAGGTGTCAGTATAAGGTGAAGTGAAGATGGGTAGAGGAGGCAAACTCACAGTTGTAGCACTTCTGGCCCTGGGTGCAGTCACGGCTCATGTGGCCGTAGCCGCCGCAGGTGTAGCAGGTCTGGCCGCCGGCACCTCCAGCACCGCCGCCGAAACCACCACGTCCACCACCATAGCCACCACGACCACCTCCATAGCCGCCGCCACCGTAGCCACCCTGACCACCCTCGTTGCAGTCGCGGGCGATGTGACCGACCTGGCCGCACTGTGGGATTGTCAGGATATGTCAAGACATGAAGAGGAGATGAAGTTTTGAACGTACCTTGTAGCACTCACGGCCACCGCCGCCACCCTGCTGACCGCCGAATCCACCACCACCACGCTGAGGTGCGTTGGGGCACTCACGGGACATGTGTCCAGTCTCGCCGCAAGAGTAGCAGGCCTTGTCCTTAGCAGGCTCGGTGCACTCGCGGGAAAGGTGACCCTGCTGGCCGCAGTTGTAGCAGGTCTTTTGAAAGATGTCAGCTGAAGTCGATCGAGGCGCTCAATTCGACGCAAACTCACCGGGGTTCCCTTCTGTGGGCAGTCACGGGCCTGATGGCTCTGGTCGCCGCCTGCGAAAATCAGTCTCAAATTCAAGGCTTGGCGTTTGAAGGTTCTTCACTCGTGAAGACATGTTGGATGTCGCGGCTGGTCGGAGAAGGCGGCAGTGGAATGAACAGAACACGACGGTCTTGTGTTGATGAAGTCGAGTGTATGCCGTGATGGATGGTACCTGATACCTCCACACACTGCCGCTGCCGCGCCGATGCCAGAGCACTTTGATGGGCAGCTAGAGTCAGAAGAGGGAATTTTACTCACAGTTGTAGCATGCACGTCCACCGCCCATGGCCGGTCCGCCCTGCTGCTGTTGTCCTCCGAAATCCATGATGATCGAGTTGTTGTTGGAGTGTGTAGGTGATGTGTAGTGGTGTAAAGTGTTGTTGTTGTTGTTGTTGGAGTGTGTTGTTTGTAGTTGATGGAAGAAGAGCGGCGGCTGGAAATCTCGAATTCGAAAAGTGCCAAAATCTCCCCACAAGCCACGTCATTTTAGGCCTGAGGTGGCCTTGTGCCACCCAGGAATTCGAATTCGCCCCCGCCATTCCAACCAATTCTCGAAGGGAGTGATTGATGAGAAATATCACTTGAGATGGAGTTGGAAGACTCAAATATTCAACTCAAGCAGCATACACATGCACGTAAGAACATGTTCCATCACCTCATAGTCCAGGGCATCTTCATCGTCCAACCAAATCTTGATACATCGCTACAAGCGCGGATCGGACCCTCGCACGTGGCAAGGAACAGCGGCAGGATTAGTGTTTTAGATCTATCACGACATGCCCGATATGGCAGTCAGGGCTCGTGAAAGATGGAGACAAGTCCAATCGTTAGGCTTGATATTTCCTGTCATAGGTGCTTCCCAATCAAGAACTTGGCGTGATCGAGCAGCCATCAATCCACTGTATCAAGGTCAAGGTATGCAACCACTGCCATGCCCACCATGGCCTTTTGCCAAATCACTCGTGCCTCCAAAGCCAGCAACCATCATTCATTATATGCACACCAGCTCAGCGTGAGTTCAAAGCGAGGACGCTCTACTAGAACGCCGCCTGACTCTCCGCCTCGCCATTATGCAACTTCAACGCCTGCTCCGCCAACTCGCTCCTCAATGCCGCAGCCTCCGTGTCCCTTGTCAGGCGATCCCACTCCCGCAGGTTCTTCCGCTTGCGGGACTCCTTCTCCTCGATCTGCCTCCTCAAACGCTCAGCTTCATCTTCCAACTTGTTCAGTTTGGATCTGTCAATCAGCGGCTCGGCTTTCAGTCCGCCGTCGATGATCCTTGGGAGGTCGGCGATGGCAGGATGCACGCGATTGGCGGATAGGGTCGCTAGAGCTGCGTTGTTGGGATGGCGGCCGGCTTTGGGACCGGTGGGAATGTCCGGGACGGCGTGTGCTCGAGGGAACGCTGGTGGTTGGCTTGCGATGCTGTTAACACGGTTGTAGGTGGTCGGCGTGGCTTGAGAGTAGGACGATCGTGGTCCAGATGGTGGCGGTCGAGGTGAGGTCTGGTCGTGGCCAAAGCTCTCTGCACGCTGCAGTCCTCCCACTTCGCCGCCACCTCGACTGTAGCTTCCAGAGTCTACTCCTCCACGTGAGTAGCCTCCAGCATCAGCACCTCCGCGGGAGTATCCTCCTGCATCTCCTCCTCCGCGTGAGTATCCTCCAGCATCTCCACCTCCTCGTGAGTATCCTCCCGCCTCTCCTCCTCCACGTCCGAAACCTCCTGCATCACCACCTCCTCGACCAAATCCAGCACCTGGTCCACCTCGTCCACCGCGAAACGATCCTGCAAATCCACCTCTACCTCTCGGAGGAAAGTCACCGCCAAAGCCACCGCGTCCGCGCGGCGCAAAGTCGCCTCTGGGTGCTGGAGCGCCGCGTGGGCCAGAGGGTGGGACTGCCGACTGCCTAGGTGCAGCAGGGAGAGTGGATGAAGCTGCAGGGCCAGTAGGCGGGGCAAGAGATGTCGATGGAGCTCTCTGTCCACCTGGGCCTATTGGTGGAGCGCGTTGGACCGGAGCATCGTCCATTCTGCGTGGCTCTCTGGGCGGTGGCACTTCACGGGCAGCAGGATAGCTTCGGTCGTCTCGGTATGCTGGCTCAGCGGGTTGTGTAACGGAGTAGCCTCTGTCTTCCTGATACGAAGACTGCACAGCTCGCGCTGGCGTAGATCGCATGGCCACGTCAGCATCAGCTGCGCGGTACGGCTCCCTGTTATCATATGGATCGCGTGGAGAAGCTCTGCTGGAAGGTCGATCGTCTCTCGCCGCCGGTCGCATCGCCATGCGACTCGGGTGCACTGGCGGTGATGAGCGACGAGAAGTGGCTGCCGAGTTGTGGTCCGATGCCTCTCTGCTCAAGTAGTCTTGCCGAGTATCCCGTGCTGGCGAGCGCGGTGGTTGTCTCCAATTATCCACAGCTCTTGGATCGACGCGATCAGCCCTCGGCGCAGGCGATCTTGAGCGCATGCGAAAGTCTCGAGTCCTGGACTGTGCGGGTGAGGGCCGATGTTCACCGGGTGAAAATTGACGCCGTGGAGGACTGGCAGGTCTCGATGGTGGGAAGTCATCGTATCGCGATCGCTGAGGAGTGGGTTGATTCTCGCGCTTGGCTAGTGGTGGTGTTCTCCGACCTCTGCTAGAAATCGGCGACGGATCTCTGCCTCTTCTCAAGGGAAGCGGACTACGCTCCCTGAATCGAGGCAGCGGCGACCGTGCAGCCACACTATTGCCAGCAGCGTATCCTCTGTCTCTGTCGTCTCTGAAGTCTCGCTGTTGAAAATCTCGGTCGTCTCTTGCGGGTTCCCTTCTGAACAGATCATCTCTCGGCAGCTCTTCTCTCCGTACTGGAGGTGATCTCGGTCGAGCGCGATAGCTATCGCCACCTCTGGGAACTTCTCCTCGGTCGCGGAATCTCTGCGGAGATGGGGTGCGTCGTCGGAAATCGTCTCGTCGGACTGGGGAGCGGGATCGTGGGCGTTGCGGCGCGCGGTAGCTGTCTCCGCCTACAGGAGGATATGCGCCGCGGCGTGCTGGCGATCGTGCGCGGTAGCTATCGCCTGCACGTGGTGGTGGTGTTCGTTCGCGTGCGTTGCCAGGTCGGTATGACTGTCCTCTGCCTGTGCCAAAGCGATCCTCGATAGGAATGTCTGGCTCGCGTCTGCGCAGTGATTGTCAGTCTGTATTCCCGACCGCATTGTTATCGCGTATCAAAGTACTGCAACACACTGCCGATATGCAGCATTGCGCAGCAATCGTTAGTAGTCAAAGTCGAGTAACAAAGCTCTGAATGAAGCCTCGCTGCTTGTCGAAGCATCGCTACGCTGCATATTCCGTGATTGCCAACCATCGCATTCTTGCCGACTCACCTTCGATCACGATCTCTATCCATGCTTCGGTCCATGATGATGGTGGAGAGTGAGGCACAACCTGATGGTCGTGTTGTTTGTTGCGGAAGCTAAAAGTTCAGACTGCGAAGTTGGAGTCGGGAACGGGATTTCTTCGGCGGAACCTGATAGTACGGAGGTGGACTTGGTGAAGGATTCGAATCGCTCCTTTGGTTGTTCGTGACAGCAGCACGTCGGGTATGCCATTTCCACAGCCCATGCTGAGTGCATACTACGCACGACTGTACGGTGCCGATGTCTCCATCATCTCCTGCTTACTACCACTTCAACCGCGTTCGAGCCATTGTACAGTCAACTTCCTTCCTGCTTCCATTTTACACCTGTTCGATCCCTTCTCCCACTGCACTTTTACAATTCGTGATCGATATCCGCATATGATCATCTCCGTCCGCCTCCCCTACCGCTTTTCTGCTCCCGCTCGCGATCGCGCTTTTGCCGCTTCGCAGTCTCCTCCGCCACCAGTCCACTCAAATCCTCCGCCTCCGCACCCTTCCATCCACCCCGATTTTGCTGCGCACTCTCCGCCTCGAACCGCCTCTTGAGCTCCTCCTTCGACATCTTATCATCTCTCGCCAGAGCATCCGGGTCCATTGACACATCCAGATCACCAACTTTCCGCTTCTTCCCTCTGTCGTCTCGCTCTGATCCAAGCACAGGTCGTCCGCCATTCAGATCGTACGCACGCTCGCCACCAAAGAAACCCTCGGCTCGGATCGATCGCTCGTTCAGAACTTGTCCTGCTGATCGTGGGTGATTACTGGCCTCCGTCTCGGTACCAACGCGCTCTTTTCGTAGATTCATGTCATCTGACATGCCGCGCATACCCATGAAGTCGGTCGGTACTGTGCTTTGAAATCCACCGGGAGTGTCGGTACCGCTGTAATGCCCGTCAATGCCCGTTCGCCTGCCACTATCGTCTTCCTCCTCGTCTTCATCCTCTTCTTCCTCCTCCTCTTCTTCTTCCTCGTCGTCTTCTGGCGGTTGAAGCTCTCCCCATAGCGACTTGTCGACCGGCTCTACCTTGGCAGCCTCTTCCTTCGCAGCGTCTTCTTGATACTCCGTCAAGCCAAAGACATCACCACCCCACTCAGGCCGACCTTCTGCGTCCAACGGTGGCTTACCCCACTGGCCTGGTGCGTACCCCCATGATGATCCGACTGGAGGTGGTGCGTTCAGTCCAGGAATCTTCAGAGCCGGATATGATGGTGGCGGTCCGACCTTCTGTTGCGCAACAAGCCACGGCGGTGGTGCACCAGGACCCATGTTGAGCGCCTCCATGAGCTCCTCGCTTAGCTGGCCCGGACGGAGGTGGCGCAAATTCGTTTCGAACTCCTTACCCTCGTAGTAGACTTCACCATACTTGGTCATCGTCGGCTTAGTCTGCCTGCGGAAGAATGCCTCGTAAAGCTTTTGGTAGTCAATGTCGAGCTTGCCAGTCTTTCCGCTGACGCGCTCACGCTGCTTTTGCTTCAATGTGGCCTCCGCCTCCTTTGCGTGCGCAGCATCGCGCATGTCCTGGATACCAGTCTCCGCGATGAACTTCGGCAGCACGAATCCAGGCTTCTCGATACCACGCTTGCTGCTCAAGTACTCACGCTTCAGACTCCAGTGGTTCGGTACTGGAATGACGTTTCGCGCAGACTTGAGATTAACCAGCAGCTTGGGGTCCGCAGCGTCTGTATCTGTCCACTCCACGATCTCCGGCTTCCGCACAATGGCCTTCAGTTCTGCAATGCTGAGCTTGTTGGCTGCCTTCCGCTGCTTCTTTGACAGTCGCTTTCTTGTGGCCTCCTCCTCGTCCTCTGACTGAACATTGTCGTCATCATCATAGTATACCTCCGGCTTCGCTTCTGGCTCGTTCTCTTTGGCGTCCTCGTCGGTCTGCTGGAATTTTGCTAGCACATCGGCGTACTGTAATAGAAGCGCATCATCTTTGGGCAGGTCGTCGTCGATCTCGATTATCGTGGTTTCATCGTCTGCCGCATCGGTCGTGGGCGCTGCTGCTTGTGCAGGCTCTTCCGGCTTCTTGGCGACATCTGGCTGTGCTGGTGCTGCGGAGACCTGGTCGATTGTTAGATGTGCGGTTGTGTGAGTCTTGGTATCCAAGGACAGGCTTACCTCTTGCTTCTGCTGCTTCTTCTTCGCGCGACGCTGCTCATTCTTCGTTGGCTTGCGAGCCTTCGCACCAGATTGAGGTTCGGCGATCACGCCCGGCATGGTGAAATACCTTGTCGCAACCACTCCGTCTTATCGTGCAGGATTCCGCCTCTACTGCCACCAGTCGCTCTTTGCTGCAGCGCCTGTTGCTGTCCAGCCGTCCTCTTCCCGGTGTGGTTGCGCACGGTCTAGAATGATGAGATGAGGGTCGCGATCGCCTTGGAGGATAGATTTGATGCTTCGCACGGCTGCGTCGTCGAGGGTGGCCAGCGGAAGGGTGTTGGGAGGGTGAGGAACAATTGAAGTTGTGGTTCCCGCAATCGAAGCTTTGGACGAAGCACTTTTGTTTTAGTGCCTGAGGCATGAACTCGCGTTAGCAAAACCGAGCAATTTTAATTGCAGTCAATTGTTGTA
>AFIR01000691.1:0-73712 GCA_000223685.2 Zymoseptoria pseudotritici STIR04_4.3.1
TTGCGCCTAAAGTTTAGGCAGTATTCCTAACGAGGAATCTATTTAATAGCGAGCTTTAGAAAATATAAGGTCCGCATAGCGGGTTACGCTAAAAAGCTAAGTTAGAATAAAAAGGAAGTTATACTAGAATAATAAAGAAGTTATAGAATAATAAGGAAGTTACCTTAGAATAATAACAATATACTACCGCCGAGATTTATTAAGAGCCTAAGGGTCTGCGAAGGAGATAACGTATGTAAGGAGAAAGTTAGATTACTCTAAAGTTAGTAGTGCCTAGCGCTAAACTGTAAATAGAGGCGCTTTATAATACTTAACTACTGCGGGACTCTCCCGTCCGCTTTATTAACTATAACTAAGCCGACTTCGTCTCGCATTTAAACGCTCCCCTTTAAAGGCTCTGCAATTTTATATAATAGTACCTAACTAACTATTCTAAATGCGCTCTTTAATATAGTCTACTTAGATTTTTCGTAGGACGTGTAGTCGTTAAGCTATATAGTGGTGTCGATGCAATACAAGAGTGCCAAGGCGCTACCAACTTCGGGGCAATCCAACTTCCTCCTTGCACACGTTAGTCGAAGGCGAACTGGAGTGTGACGTCGTGCGTGAGTTCAAAGGCCAAATTGAATTTCTAGACCTCCCAAGCTTTCTCCTCTGCATGTGAAAGACCCTGGCCTGGTTTGCATTACGAGCAAAACATCAACGCCATACACACGATGAACCCGCAAAGAGCGGCGACGTGGATATCCTTCCGATCCATCGTCAAACGCTCGCTCACCACCGCGCCGCCTGCTGTGACCTCGCCACTCCTTCACCGCCAGAACCTCCGCCAGAACCTCACTTCAACCGCCATTCGCTTTCGCAAAATCCCCAAGAACCACTTCACTTCGAATCGCGTAGCACGACAGGAGAACGACAACAAACAAAACGATGTCACCATCGAGAAGAGCAGCTCGAAAAAGCGCAAGAACAATTCGAAAAGTCTCAACAGTCTACGAAAGGTGGCAGTCGAAGCTCAGCGGTCGCAAGCAGGACTCATCCGCGGGAGAGGCAAGACGAGACATGTAGATCCGGACGTGGATACCAAGGACGTGACGGCGTACTGTGCTGCTGAAACCTATAATCTCACTGCCGCGAAGCAAGAGCTCGAAAGGCTAGGCTATAAAGCTGACCCTGAAGCGACCGGACTCTTCCCTCAGGTGCTACACGTCCAGACCACGCCCAACAGTCTGAAAGATGACACGAGTGGGGTCGGTGATGTGTTTGTCTTCCCATCAGGCTGTGTCGTAACATGGCATGTTCCTGAACGTACAGCCAGAGAGCTTGTTACCAAGATTCTCCCAATCGCGGCAGCAGAGGCGGGACATCTGGAACGCATGGAGGAGGAAGAGATGGAGTTCGTTGAAGACACATCAAAAGAGACGAGTCGAATCATCGGTGATACCATCATCCTCGGCACCAAGAGATCAGAGCCTCACCAGCAGACATCTGATGCCGACGGTCCGGAAGACCGCACGGAAATCGACACGATTCTCGCGAAAATTGCCTTCTCCTCCGCTCTTGCCCGTAGCACCAAACTTGCCGTGTTGGAAAACAGACTCTCCGCCTACTTTGCTTCCACTCAATCTATCCCACTCACCCTCGCCTCTGGGAAGCCCGTTCGCCATACTCGCAGCGAGATCCTGCAAAAGACGGGAGAACTCCTGCTCATCCGAGCGCAATTGAACCTCTACTCCGAACTCACCGACTCTCTGCCGGATCTGTTTTGGGACTCGCCGCACGAATTAGGGCTCGAAGGATACTATGAAATGGTAGGCCGGGCCCTCGACGTAGGTGTGAGGATCAAAAGTCTGAACGAGAAAATGGACTACGCTGGGGAGATCGCGGCGGTGCTAAGAGAGAGGTTGAGCGAGAAGCAAGGGTGGATGCTGGAATGGATGATCATTGGCTTGATTTGTATCGAAGTTGGCTTTGGGGTTGTACACCTGTGGAGAGAAGGTGAGATGGCGAAGGAGTGGGATGATGAGAGGAGAGTGCGGAAGCTGGCGGAGGCATGGCTGGAGCGAGAGCTGAGAACGGAGAAAAGAGAGGATCGGGAATGATACGCGACCGGACTGTCAAGTACTGGATCTGAAGACAACGGTGAACGACTGACGAGAAGCTTAGGATCTCTCTACTCTGGTTATCTGGACAGACGATGTCCACGACCTTCATTGGATTCGCTGCGGAGCTTGGATGAACGCGGCACAGCATCACCTTGGGAACTAGCCGCATCATCTTCATTTCGACGTCCAGAGCGAACTCTGTTCCGAAACGCAGGACCAACAGCAAGGCGAGTGAAGGCGTTGTCGAAGTAGACGGCCCTTGGTCAAAGCGTAAGAGTCTCCGTCTTGCGTTCAATGCTTCTACCATCCTGCTGAGCTGTTCTGGCTCAGCATGCCATCCGATGCGCCCAATTTCACAGCTTCAGTCGCACTCGCACACCTTCGCATGGAACGCTCGCTGCTCCAAACACATTCATTTCATCGTATCTTTCCATCCCTCTCACTGCTTCACTTGCATCTCTTCTCCACAATACTCTTGCCAAACTCCTCATACTCTCCCTTCGAAATCCACATCTGGTGGAACGTGCCCAAACTCCCCAATACACTGCCTCCGATCCACGAGCCAAATTTCCTCTCCGCAGAATTCGAGCTCGCAATCACACGAATCTTCGGGTTCGGATACAGCGCTTGCAGATCGGATTGGAGTCGCTCAGGAAGCTTGTCAATCAGACTACCGGCACCTGTGAGCACAATGTTGTGCATTAGTTGAGGCCGGGCGTCGACGTCTACGGCGTCCAAAGCACGTTTGGCAATGGAAGTGATGGTTTGCTCGCCTGTCGGTGCGGCATGTTCAGAGTTGGTGTACGCGGCGTTGTGGTCGAACAGGCCTTCTGCCACCTTGTACCGTTCGATCCCGAAGACTTGATTCCATCCATCGGGGAATTCGAAAGGTTTGGGAGGGAGTTGTTTTGCGTGGTCGGCGTTGGTGAAGCCACCTCCCCCTGCAGGAGAATCGAGCCGGGCAGGGCCAGGCCAGGCTTGAACGAGGGATTCTTTGAAGGAAGTGAGCACTCGGTCTTCTTCAAGAGCGCGGAAAGAGGCGGCAGGCGGCTTGTCGAAGGTGGTGTATACGGCGTTTGAGGGCGCGCCGGCATCGACCGGTTGTTTTGACTTGACCATGTAGTAGGGGATGAGAGGTGCTGGAGGGGTGAGAGATCCGAGCATCAGACGGACTTGGTCGTTCAGCCATGAGCCGGCAAGTGGAGTGTGGTGTATGCCTGTGTGTAGACACATTAGCGCATGCCATGGTATGTACGCTGCAGAACTCACTCTTCTTCAACACCATGCCTTCCCATAGTGCTGTAACAGATGTGTTGTGGTGGCCGATGTCAATAACCAGCGCTGTAGGCTTTCCTTGTGAGTATCTGTACCAGGTCAGCATTATCGCCAGTCTTCGATTCGCAACACGACTTACGCTGCTAGTTGTCCCGTCTTGGCCAAGAAGAAAGCAGGCACACCCCACTCCTCCATGGCGATCTCAATCGTCTTCTCTCTCGCCTTTTGAGGATTCCACCCCGGCTCGCTCATTAACAAAGGATATTCCCCCAACACCCTCTCTTGCTCCTCTGTCTGCTCAGCTTCGGCCATACTCGTGTCTCCATTCTCATCCTTGTCATCGTTCAGCCCGTTTTTGCTCGGCGGTGTCTGTCGCGAGCCTGTTAATCTCGATGTGATGCTGTATTCCCACAATTTTGTCGCCGTCTCCCAATCTTCCACGATGCCATCGCTGTTGAACGGACTCCTGATCTCCATGTCTGGCCGGGGTAGGTGAATTGCATTCTCGCCAAAGACCTTCTCGCCGGAGGAGAGCAGACCATAGCTGCTAGGTGTGACGGATTTCGGAGTGTCTTCGCCTGCAAACCCCGCGCGCGTTGTGTATGAGCCAGCATCGAGTATCAGGGCATTCACCTCGTCTGTAGATCGCTTTTAGCATCAGGCCTGCCCATAATCAAGAGATGTTGTCCTACCTCCGGCATATTCCTGCTGGTTTGGCGGCTGCGTGGCCGGTACTGTGGAGGCCATGGTTGGTGTCGGCACCTGAGCCCGTCACATATGATGGAGGCAATGTACGCGACTCGGCCAGTGATATTTGAGAGACGGGAAGATGGACGTGTCGCGCGCAATGGTATTTGATGTTCTTTCGCAACACGAACGAGGTCGAATGCGCGCGACTTCAAAACTTTGCGACTTCTGGCCGTTGGACATAAGTCGTAGGGCAGACGAAACACGGCGCGCGCGTTCCACCCTCACGATGATCCCCTTTCTCCTCGAGATATTCTTCACATCACCCAGAGATGCCACATCCACAATGATCCGGGACCTCTTCAAAGTCGAGACTCTCGACGTTCGATTCGCTTCTCCGACTGGGCAACCTCACAAGACTGCTCAACCGTCAAAATGGAATACTCCGGAGTATTACCTCTACTATCTGGTCTTTCTGACCATTCCATTCATGATGTTCAAGTCTGTCTACGACGTCTCACAACCTGAACATCCGGGCTATCAGAACTATGAGAGACTCCTTTCACCGGGCTGGATTCCTGGACGAAAGGTCGATAACTCGGATTCGCAATACAGTGGATTTCGAGAAAACATCCCGTACATGACCGTCCTTCTGCTGCTGCATCCAATTCTGAGGAGAGGCTACGAGAATTTGATATCAGGGGTTGCCGTCAACAAAGCAAATGGAAAGCCTCCTGCTGGGACATCAGCCTCAAGAACCTCGGATAGATTCAGTGCCCGGGCAACTTTCGATCTCGGATTCGCGATCATTCTGCTTATTGCATTGCACGGCGTTTCCACGATCAAGATCTTCCTAATCCTCTATATCAACTTCAAATTTGCTACTGCATTGCCGAAGCAGCATGCGGGGATTGCAACATGGGTCTTCAACGTTGGCATTCTGTTCGCCAACGAACTTGGCTCAGGCTACAGATTTGGAGATATCGCAAGAGTCCTCCTGCCCTCCACGACTTCCAGCGTCGAGAAGCCGTCCACCGAGAACTGGGGAACATGGCTGGACAGCTACGGTGGTCTCCTCCCACGATGGGAGATTCTCTTCAATATCACAGTGCTTCGATTAATCGCCTTTAACTTTGACTATCTGTGGATGCTGGATCGTCGTGCCGGTAGTCCAGTTGAGGTAAAGCCCTTCATAGCTGTCTCCTATCAGTTACCATCGACTAATCCACTCCAGAAGAAAAACCTTGATGTCACTGCTCTTCCCGAGCGCGAACGCGTTTCCATTGGTGCGCAACCTCACGACTTCACCATGTTCAACTACTTCGCATACGTCCTCTACTCGCCTCTTTATCTCGCTGGTCCCATCATCAACTTCAACGACTACGTTGCTCAGAGTCGCCATCCTCTATCTTCGACATCACTTTCTCGGACAATACCCTATGCCATCCGCTTTGTCCTGTGCGTGCTCTGCATGGAGCTCGTCCTGCATTACCTTTACGCCGTGGCCATCTCCAAATCAAATCCGAACTGGTCGGAAACCTACTCACCTTTTCAACTCTCCATGCTGGGCTACTTCAATCTCCACATTGTGTGGCTGAAACTCCTCATTCCCTGGCGTTTCTTCCGTCTCTGGGCTCTCCGAGACGGCATCGACCCACCCGAGAACATGGTCCGCTGCATGTCCGACAACTACTCCGCACTAGCCTTCTGGCGAGGATGGCATCGGAGCTTCAACCGATTCGTGGTGCGGTATATCTACGTACCCATGGGCGGGTCGGGACAGGGCAAGATCAGGGCGATGGTGAACTACCTGTCTGTGTTCACATTCGTGGCATTATGGCATGACATCAACCTGAGGCTGCTCATGTGGGGCTGGCTGATCTCGCTGTTCGTGCTCCCGGAGGTCCTTGCGACGTTGGCATTCCCAGCGAGAAAATGGCAAGACTCGCCTACGAAGTATCGCATACTTTGTGGTATCGGTGCTGTCGGCAATATTCTGATGATGATGGCAGCGAATCTGGTAGGTTTCGCGCTGGGCTTGGATGGACTGAAGGGGCTTGTAGATGGAATTGTGGGCAGCTTGGGTGGACGGGTGTTTCTGCTGGCGGCGTGTTTGACATTATTCGTGGGCGCGCAGGTCATGTTTGAGATTCGGGAAAGCGAGAAGAGGAGAGGAGTCTGGCTGAAGTGTTAGTCGAGCTGTATGTATGGCATGCACGATGCTGTCTTCATTGTTGCGTGTATTTGAATCGTCCAAGTAAGGCTACATCGATCTAGACAAGACACCATGTACTCTCTTTGCGAGCCACCGTTGTAGCTCTCTTCCTTGTAGCTCGACGTCGTCTCAGAGTTCTTAGTCAGCCACGCGAATGGGCTTGCCGCGACCTCCGGCCAGCGCGCCTCGATGTTCAAACATTTAACATCTGCGACATCCCGAATACAACATGGCCCAGTAGCAGCGACCATACACAAGTTTAACCCCCACGATGAACTCATCAACCCTCTCCAACCTCCAGGGCGAACTCCCGGCTCCGGTGCTCGCCTTCATCGACAATGCCATCTCCTCCTTCCACAAACTCCCCGGTTCCGCCATCTTCCTCCGATACATACGCTCTTCCTACCAAGACGATCCAGTACGCAGCGCCGTCGAGCTCTTTCTCTTCATATTCGCCGTCCGATATTTACTCGCCCCATCATACAGCACCAAGAAGACCAAGAACGTACCTCTGACGGAAGACGAAATCGATGAACTTGTGGAGGATTGGACACCAGAACCTCTCGCAGGCCCCGAAACCGACTTCGAACGTGTCGAAAACGAGAAGCGACCGATCATCGTTGGCCCAGCAGGACCCAAGGCGAAACTCCAGACCGGCCGCACAGCCATAAATCTTGCATCCTACAACCACTACAACTTTGCCGCCAACCCGGAGCTCACAGCAAAAGCCATCAGCACGGTGCGCACTTATGGAGTGGGCCCATGTTCGCCGCCGGGGTTTTACGGAACGCAAGATGTGCACATGAAGAGCGAGGCGGACATTGCAGCGCACCTGGGAGTGCAGGCTTGCATCATCTACGCACAGAGTTTCTCCACCATCAGCTCCGTCATTCCGGCGTTCAGTAAAAGAGGCGATGTTATTGTGGCGGACAAAGCTGTCAACTACCCTATCCGCAAAGGGCTGCAGATCTCTCGCAGTACTGTGCGGTGGTACGAGCACAACGACATGGAGGATCTCGAGCGCGTGCTGGCCCGAGTTGTGAAGGAAGGACAAGGCAAGCCTCTCACGAGACGCTTCATTGTGACGGAAGGTCTCTGCGAGAACGTCGGTGATGTGGTTGATCTGCCAAAGCTCATCGAGCTCAAGCTTCGCTACAAGTTCCGCTTGATCCTCGACGAGACATGGTCATATGGCATTTTGGGTCGCTCGGGTAGAGGAGTTACTGAGCATCAAAATGTGGACCCTACCAACATCGACATGATCATCGGTGGTCTGGCAGGTTGCATGGCGAGTGGAGGTGGATTCTGTGCGGGTACGAGCGAGATTGTGGAACACCAACGTCTGTCGGCATCGGCATATACGTTCTCGGCTGCGTTGCCTGCACTTCTGGCGACCACTGCTTCAGAGACGGTGACTCTGCTACAAGAAGACCCTTCAATCATTGCGACGCTCAGGGAGAACATTAAGGCGATCCGAGCACAGCTCGACCCACGAAGTGACTGGATTCGCATCACCAGCGCCCCAGACAATCCGGTTCTGCTACTTGTGTTGAAGGATCAGGTCGTGCAAGATCGTGGTCTGAGCCGTCTGGAGCAGGAGATGCTACTCCAGGATTGTGTTGAAGAGGTATGCTCGATCTTTTCGTTTTGCGAGACACACGGTGCACTGATCCCACATATGCTGACACACTCGATAGAGCCTCAACAACAACGTTCTCATCACCCGCCTGAAGTCTATGCCAATCGGTCCCGGTTCCACGCCGCGTGATGTCGAGAAAGAGTGGCAACCTCAGCCCGCGCTGAAGGTGTGTGTCACTTCTGGCTTGACGAAGAAGGAGACGGAGAAGGCCGGCACGGTGATACGTCATGCAATCACCACGGTGTTGAAGTCGAAGAAGTGGCAGCGGTGATGGTCGAGTAAGGTCTTCCGGGAGTGGTTCGACCGCAATCGCAAACACCTCGCACTTCAATGCACTGGATCTACAACGGATCGCAGCTGGTTCGCATTGATTGATGTTTAAGTGGGAACGACTTTCTCCGATCAACAAGGGAAGAGTCACAGCACTTGTCCTTCGTCGCTATGTCGGCACAGCACATGGTCCAGCGTTTCTTCAATCGTGGTGGCGCCGGCCGCCGGCCAAACTGATCATGGAGAATATAATACTATAATATACAGAAACTGCACTTGCGCAGGACCAACCTCCGTAGTGCCGCAGAAACTGCACCGCATGTGTCGGACTCCGGTGGCTTGGTGTGTGTAGTTCGCGCCGGAGAACGTAATCCGAAGGAGGTATGTGTCTTCGCGAAAGCAAAGCAGTGACCATCGACACTTTCGTTCTCCTACACACACTGTACGGTCCGAGCTAATGGAGTTCAAGTTACATGGTGCGATTCGAGCGGAGGCACGGAGGTACATCCTTTCTGCGGCCTCTACTACTCAGTGCCTTGGTCATTCCTCTTCGTCCTCGTCCATCGCCTCCACCTTCCCAGGTGCCTTGGCCTCCTGCTTCCTATACAGACTCGCCAGAAAGTCGCTTGTACTCGCCTCCTCGATGCTCTTATCTTCTCTGACCTTCAGAAATCTTGGGAACCTCAGGCTCAAGCCCCTTTCCTCGCTGACCAGTCCTATCGCTGCCGTATACGTCGGGCTCAAGGTAATGTCGGCGAACACCATCTCCCACACCTCCTGCGGCTCAAACCACACGTCCGGCTCACCGGCGTAATCCACATACGCCGGGCGAGGAATACAATTCGACGATCGCCCTTCTTCATCATCCTCGTCGACGTCCGGGTCGTACTTCGCGCGATTAGCTTTGTAGAATGCATCCGTGAAACCCGAAATACATTTCGTCACGACTTCGAGACTTCCAGTGGCGGGATTGCGGCAGGCGAGGAGGATCGGTGACCACCAGGCGTTCTTCCGGCCTTGACCGTGCCAGGCGCCGACTGGAATCAGGTCCAGCGTATCCGTAAGGGTGTTGTAGTCCTTCTTCACCTTTAGCCAGGAGTCGAGTCGCTTGTCGGGCTCATAGGTCGAGAGAAGAGCTTTGCGGCGTCCACCTTTCTTCTCCTCGGCATCGATCGTGGTTGTGGTATTGGCTACCTTGCTCTTGGCCTTCTTTGTCTTCTTTCCTTTGGGAGCGGGTATTGGCTTTGGGTCTGCATCTCCATCAGGTGCATCTCCCTCGATGTCGGCTTCGAGCTCCGGATTCGGCAAGTTGTCGAGCACTTTGACCATGATGCCCTCGCACTTGATGTCTGTCGCTTGCTTGAAGAATGCGCTGACTTCGTCAAAGTCGGCCGACGTCGCATCCATCGACTTGACCCACGAGAAATGATTGGGTATCTCCACGAAGAGGCTGCGGAGTAAGCTACGCCGTTCCCGGAAGGACCTATCCAGGAGCTCTTCGCCATTGAGATACATGAGGTCGAACGAGAAGAGACAAACATCGACCTTGACGCTTTGAATGACCACATCCTTCCTCGCTCGATTGGCGAGGATCTGGAAAGGCTTGAGATCACCAGACTCACGATCGACAGCTACGACCTCTCCCTCCAAGATGAAGCTGCTGACTCCTTCGCCACGAATCTGTGGAACCAGTGCGACCAGATCAGGATACTTATCCGTCATGACTTCCAGATGGCGAGAGAAGATCGTAACTTTGCCATTCTCATCGCAGTGTACTTGCGCTCGTTGGCCGTCGTACTTGAATTCGCAGCTGAAATCTCGGCCATGGAGTTTCGTCAGCATCTCACCCAGATCTCGCGTGATGCCTCCCAGCATGGGTCTCAATGGAATGTGCATAGCCAGACCGCAGCGCAGCAGTAGCTCATTATCGATACCAATCTCGAGCAGTGTCGGAACCAGATCGTTGTAGTTTGGCCGACGAGCGAAGCTGGCTTTCACCAACTCCTCGCCATGCGAGTAGACCTCTGCAAGCTCCTGTTTGCCCAGCTTTCGCAATTCGGCTTGCGATTTGATGGCGAAGTTCGTGTTTGGCGGACGAGACAGCAGGAATGCTCTCGATAATGCAATCAGCATTGTCGTCTTGACCGCGCCGATTCTGAGATGCTGCACCAGCGTGCGAACAATGTATCTGCTCTCCTCGGCACCTCGTGCATCCTGCACTAGTCGTTCGACTATACGCTGCTTGATCTCCTGGCTGCCTTGGCCTTTGGCGCTGGCAATCTTGAACAGGCCATCGAACACTCCTTTGATCGTCAGCGGCTTTGGCTTCCGCAGAGTGAAGCTCTGTCTCTTCTTGGCTTCGAACGCAACGTCCCCTGCATCGCCATGCTTGTTGTACAATGTCTTTAGCGACGAATTGTCCAACCCGCAGACCTTTTTGAGCGCTTTAGAAATGGCGGACCCTCCGAGTCCGAGCTCTACATCGATATAGGGAGGCGAGATGGAATTTGTGGCTAGCCAGACGGCCGGGAGAAGGGACTCGGGATCGCCAACGATCAAAACTCGGATGAGATTAACCAGAGTATCCACTATCTTGATTCTCGACTGCGTGCTATTAACCAAGACGAAGCAATGTGTCAATAGAGCGTATGTAGCCATTCCTCCTTCTGGTGCCCACTGCTTTTTGAGTTCCGGTATGTACTTCTCCGGGTCGAATGTGAGCGGTGACTCGTCGAACGGTATGTCGTGTGAGATAGTGTCTTCGTCAGCGGTTGCTGATTGTAGAGACAGTGTGCCTTTCTTGCCAATTGCCGCGAAGGCATTGGTTGGTGCTGTCGGTCTTGTGTTGTCCTGTTCCGATGGTGCTGGCACATCACTGATTTTCTCGCCGTCTGGCACTTCATCTTTGACTGTTTCCTCTACACCTTCATCATTGCCATGGTCTCTGTGCTCTTCGGTGGCTACAGCATCGCCGTTCGCACGCTGCCTTTTGTCCTCCTCGTCCCATTCGGCCTGGAGCTTCCTCGCGAGCTGTTCGTCCGTCAGGTCGGCATCTCCGCCGGGCACGTGCTCCGCGGGTGTCTCTGCATCTCGCAGCCTTTCCTCCGTCTTCCTGTCGTTCAGAGCGCTCTCATCCTGCGGATCTTTTGCCTTCGCCGTCTGCCTTCCGAAGAAGTGCTCGAGACTGTGGGTTGGAAGCGGCGAAGGATTGTGATCGTTCTTCTTGCGCCGCTTGTTCGGCGTACTCATGATGGAGGGAAGCGAGCATGTCTGAGCTTCGTGTGCTGCAACAAAAGTGGCATTGGAACACAAATGCCCGTTCCTGAAAGACGCGAGAGTGCCCGTGGTCTTAGGGTTGACGCGTGGGCGACGTCATCAAATTCTCTCTTCTGGACTTCGGACTGCGTCGATCTTCAACCTTCGTTGCCCAACCCTAAGGATTGGGCCATGCATTGCACGCGTGCCAGTATGCCTTGGATCTCGTGTGCGACCGGAATGGAGTCGGTAGAGTACGACTACTCGTAGCCACAAGCCACACAGGAGCATGACCCCGAAGCAGCGTTGAAGAGAATATGCACAGGCTGTGCTACTTCTGTGTCAATTTACGGGAACAAGATATGCTGATAACTCAACCGTTTAGGAAGAAAAGCATAGTGACTCGCTACATGCCCGCAGAGTCGAAAGCTTTCGAGAGCTGGAACTATCATTCGAGAGTCGCAGGCCCATGAAAGCAGCGCAGAATCCTCCCGAGACGCCTCGTACCGAGTGAGCGACATTCGGCTCTTGTCGAAGGACAAAAGGGCGAGACCTTGAACATCTGCAGCACCACCCTAGGTCGTAGACGCATTTCTGAAGGTGTGTCCGATCTCATGCTACTTTTGTCGCCCCGTCGGGACCCGTTCATCTGCAAAGGTGTGAGCGATAACGAGATTTCTCCTACCGCGCGTTGCCTTTACAAAGAACGATGGACAGGACTCGAGGATCGATCTTCTGACGAGGCGCCGCTCGCCTCTGCCCCGGCGCTTCCTCTATCTGGCTGGTATGATCCGGCAGTCGCCAGTCGATGACACTACCGCATGAGTGGTCAACATCCTTGGCATCGCGTGGATGCTAGATTTTTCTCCACCCCTGTACATTTCTTCGTCCCCTGCCTCGATCAATGTCACCCACCTAGCAGAATCAGCCCTACGTGAGACTTCGAACCTCTTCGTCATCCTATGTCAGAGCCTTGTCGGCAAGTAAGTACACCTTACGCACGAATACTTGCAGCTTATGATTAAGATCCTCTGTGGCTTTTTGCGAAACATTGACCATTTCCTCAAGGTCGCAAGACTGAGCAGCAGGAGCAACTTCGCTTGCAGCGTCTCATCTCGCTTCGCAGGAGCTTTTCAATTTCTCATATCTTCGAAACATTGAGCACTTTCGAGAGTCCACAAGCGAAACATCGCGCGGACTTCACGTCCGATGACCAGAAAACCTTGGCGATACCCTGGTTCCGGCTATACTTCGTGGACAACGACGATCGGGGGCACTGGTCAGAAGTAGTCCAGACCTCCGTCGAAATGGGCTCCGCTGGAATTTCGAAAGCACTTATCTCGAGACCGGCCTGTGGTAGCTCGGTGGCTGCCAAACAAAACTTGCCACACCACTGTGCTTAGTGCCGGAAGCGGAGACTGCAATCGTTACAATTGAAGCGATGTCGAAAAACGCATGGCAATGTACCGCGGAGACTTTCAGTAGGCTCAAGATGGTATAGTCTGGAATGAAGACCTTGCAGTACTTATCTGCCATCATGTCCATACGCTCTCGAGATTTGCTGTGTTCACCCCCAAGCGACCACGATCAACATGCGTACCACCATCGCAGCCAGTCTGCTTCTCTCGGCACTTTCTGCCACTGTCGATGCTACCCGTCCTTTCCTGAACGAGCCCGAGATCGCACAAGCTGATCAATATGGCGAGCTTGAACCGGGCTTCCAGCTTCCACCGCTCGACAAAATCATTGGCATTCCGGACTTCGATTACGTCGCTCGCGGCTTCTTGAACATTTCCTCTTACACATCTTACCGCGCCGGTGCAGGTGGCGAATGGAGCTACCGCAACAACTTGGAGGTCTACTCCCGCATGCACTTCCGACCGAGAATGATGATCGACGTCAACAATATTGAGGCCAGCATGCCGACGACCATTCTCGGATACAACTTCTCAGCTCCATTCTTCATTGCACCCGCAGCGATCGCAGGCTATGCCAATGCCACTGGAGAGGTCGGGTTGACCAAGGGTTCGGCGGCCAAGAACTTGATGTACATCAATGCTCAATTCTCGACCAGATCGCAGGCGGATATCCAGGCTGCTCGGGCTCCTGGTCAGATCATGTTCCACCAGCTATATGTCAACAACAACATCACCAAGACCGAAGAATTGGTCAGGCGTGCGGAAGCGAACAACTACCAAGCGCTGTTCGTGACCGTGGACTCACCGGGCGATGCCAACCGACAACGCGCAGCGCGTTTCGGCGTTGGATCTGCAGACAACTCGTTCACCGCTATCACCTGGGACGATTACCAGGCTATCAGGAACTTGACAAAGCTTCCGGTGATTCTCAAGGGCATCCAGACCGTCGAGGATGCGGTCATTGCAGCCAATCTCGGAGCGCCTGCGATTTACCTGTCAAACCACGGCGGTCGTCAGCTGGATGGCTCGCCTTCACGTGAGTCGCATCCCAACACTTATGTTTTGCTCCTTGAAATCGTCACTGACACAATCTCCTCGCAGCCTTCGAGGTCGCCCTTGAGATCCACGAACAAGCGCCATGGGTCTTCGATGCGCTGGAAGTCTTCGCCGACGGCGGCGTGCGATACGGCTCGGATGTCGTCAAGATGCTCGCTCTCGGTGTGAAAGCCGTCGGTATGGGTCGTGCTTTCATGTACGCCAACGTTTATGGCGAGGAGGGCGTGAAGCGAGCCATTGACATCATGAAACGTGAGATATACATGGATGCGGCCAACTTGGGTGTGGCGGATCTTAAGCAGATCAATTCGAGCTTTGTGAGTGTCGAGTGCATGAGATTCAAGGAGATGAAGACTGACGTGATGACAGCTTAACATCAAGAAGTTCGAAACCGCACCATGGGGATTGTGAGTAAGGAGCTGCTTGATGATGAGGAGTCTTGGGTTGAAGAGGAGTTCGATGCCCACGAAGCATGATTTTGACAGTGTTGCAGAACGATGAATGAATATGAGTATCAGACAGTGTGTACACAGAGATGGCGATAGAGATAGAAATGACTGACCTGTTAGCCAACGCACCAGAGTATGAGACGTATGCTCGCAAGCTTTTCCTGCAGTACTGACTGGAGTCAATATCTTCGCGTCTGAGACACGATGGCAATCATAAGAACAAAGCTGTCAACCACTGAACAGGCTGTCGATGTCCGAGATCAAAGGAATGAAGCAAACGTTCGGACGGACCATGCTGATCTTATGAGATGCGCTCTTCTTGTGACTCCAGCATTATCCAGCCACCACACCACAGTCATGTCGAAAGTTCGCCGCGCAAAGAGGTCGAGAAATCACGACTCAGATTTCGCACACAAATTGGCCACAGCTGTAGCCCGGATGGGCAAGGTCAATAGCCGGATCGATGTTCTCAAATCTCAACTGCGAGCCACGCAAGCGGCTCGCCTCAGAGTTCAGATTCGGCGAGACCGTCGGGTGGCAGAGGAGAAGCATCTGGGCTTATTGTTGTTCGAAGCCGTCCATGGCGAGGCGTATGAGAGAGCGGAGGAAGAGCTGCAACAGTATCGCGCGAGGAAGACGGCCTGGGCTGAGCTCGTCCACGCCGATCGCGACGTACTTTAGGACAAGATACCGATGGCGATGGTGGTGAAGGAGAGGAAGACGGTAAATAAAGCCGGAGAGATTGAGTGCCCGTCCAGATCGATGCCGAAGATATTCCGACCGCTTCGCGTCAACGTCATCGTCGCGTCTCGCCAGAGTTCAGTGTAAGACCGCGAGGTGAACATCTTCAATCACAACACGCCCATCGCATACAGCACAACATCATGTCACTCAAGCGCAAAGCAGTCGACGTAGCCGCTGAAGC
The DNA here is from genome assembly GCA_000223685.2 of Zymoseptoria pseudotritici STIR04_4.3.1. Lineage (NCBI taxonomy): Eukaryota > Fungi > Ascomycota > Dothideomycetes > Mycosphaerellales > Mycosphaerellaceae > Zymoseptoria > Zymoseptoria pseudotritici. The sequence goes on from AFIR01000691.1 coordinate 15,295, forward strand.
GGTCAAGAAGCCGAAGGCCAATGCTTCCATCACATCATTCTTTGGCGCACCAAAGACCAACGGCCCATCATCATCCACCAATCCTTCCAAGCAAGCAAGCTCTCCCACAGCTCCAGCAACAGCGCCCATCAAGTTCGACAAGGCGGCGTGGGTTGAAAAGCTGTCCGATGACCACAAGTCGCTCCTCAAACTCGAGATCGAAACACTACACGAATCCTGGCTTGCTGTCCTGCATTCCGAACTGACCACTCCCGAATTCCTCAATCTCAAACGATTCCTCGTCAAAGAAGCCACAGCCGGCAAGAAGATCTTTCCTCCATCCGAAGATGTCTACTCCTGGTCTCGACATACACCGCTTCCCAACGTCAAAGCTGTCATCCTTGGCCAGGACCCTTACCATAACCTCAATCAAGCCCACGGACTATGCTTCTCTGTTCGCCCACCCGTTCCTGCACCGCCGAGCCTGAAGAACATCTACACGGCATTGAAGAAGGACTACCCAGACTTCAAACCGCCGCCGAATAATGGCGGCTTGCTCACCCCGTGGGCGGATCGAGGAGTTCTGATGCTCAATACATGCTTGACAGTTCGGGCCCATGATGCAAACTCCCACGCAAAGCAAGGTTGGGAACGATTCACACAGAAGGTACTTGATGCAGTCGCGTCGAAGCGAGTCAAAGGCGTGGTGTTCCTGGCTTGGGGCAGTCCGGCACAGAAGCGATGCGAGAAGATTGGTGGGAAGCATTTGGTGCTGAAGTCGGTGCATCCCAGTCCGCTGAGTGCTCATAAGGGATTCATGGATTGTGGCCACTTCAAGAAGGCGAATGAGTGGTTGGTGGAGAGGTATGGTGAGGACGGTGCGATCGACTGGAATCTGAATGTTGCGCCGGCTGATGCTGGAGTGTGAGGGAGAGATGGATCAGTCGGAACATGGTTGTATAGCAAGTGTAGATTGAATGTCGAAGCGGCCCAAGCAGTGTCGAAGTAATGTCCTTTGACATGAAATGCCCTTTGAATTTTACGATCTCATCACGAGCTGATCAAGCTGTACTACTCAGTCAGGATGGAGCGCTGTTAGTGAGTCGGTACTTTGCCGCACTCGTGAGGAAAGCTGTACTACTGACGGGAGCCGCCCACGTATATTCCCGTCCCACCATTGAAGGCGGAGCCAAGGCCGCTGTCGTTCATGTGAAAGTGTAGTGTGGCTGAGCAGTGTGGCGGAAGGCACAAATGATCGCTGACATACGTCACTGCCTACTCTTTCTACGTCTATTGATGCACGTCTTCCTTCTTCACAACCATCCCCTGTCTATCAAAGTCTCCTCATCCCTACGAGACCACGCGACTTTAAGACTCACCATCCTTGTATCGAAACTCGAAACGACCATGGCAGGTTCAGAAATCCCGAACGAGCCGCCACCGAGCTATACCCAGGCGACTGGTTCCTCCACCACTTCCGCCCCAGGCTCCAGCAGCAATCCGACCGCTAGCACTCATGACTCGCACCTCAATGTTCCCGGAGCATCGTCCTCCAGCAGTATTCCCGATGCATACCGTCGTTCCATGGAACTGGAAGCTAGACCGTTACCTGAAGGTAAGTGAAGAGTATAAGGCCTGCCGGGTCCGAGACTGCAGTATTTTGGGCTTTGTGGGGTCTTCGTGGGGAATGCGCCTTATAGAATGAGCTTCGCTGATCATTATGGCCTTTGCTCTTAGGTTGGGTGCGGACCTTGGATGAAGAGAGTGGCCACCAGTTCTACGTCGACACTCGCGCCACTCCACCGCGCAGTATCTGGGATCACCCATACGATGACGAACAATACCTCGCCACCCTCCCAGGCGCAGAGCGTGAACGTATCGAGCAAGAGAACATGACATCGTACCTCGGAAACGGCAAACATGACCCGAGCATGGAGGATATCATCCACGGACACTCGGATCTCGAAGACGACGCAGGAGATCACAAGTCCAAGCCGAAACTTAGCGGAGCTCCAGTCGCAGGTGGTGCGGCAGCTGGGTCGGCGGCAGCATCTTCTTCCGCACATTCAGATCTGCCACCTCGGCCAACCGAAGGCAAGGGCAAAGGCAAGGATGGCCGCTCCTTTGGCCGCAAGTTCAAGGACAAGGTCACCGGCACAACCCACGAAGAGCGCTCAGTAGCTCGTGCCAAACGCGAGGAGGAAGAGCAGAAGATGTACGAGCAGCACTTGCGAATTCGCGAGGCGATGCAGAAGGCGATGCGGACCGGCGAGTCGCAATATTTGGGCAAGGATCGTAATGGCGAGGATGTGTGGTTGCAACCACCACCACGAGGGCAGATGGCTTACGGAGGTGGCTTCGGCGGTGGTGGCATGATGGGAGGAAGGATGTATAATCCTTACATGTCTGGCCCGTACGCTGCTCGAGGCATCTATAACCGCCCGGTTGGCCCTTATGGAAGAAGAGGATACGGAGGAGCAATGGGCATGGGGATGCCTGTCGCGCTCGGTGGTGGGTTGCTAGCGGGTGGGCTGCTTGGTGGCATGATGTTCTGATTTGATTCAGATGACTCGAGTGTATGCTGAAAGGGGTTCAAAGTTTCGCCTACGCTGTGTACGGATTAACCTACTTCAAAAAATTCCTAGCCCTCCTGGACGGCGATCGATTACACGCAGCTCGCTGAACCGCCTACTCGGTTTGAACAAGTCCCCTGAGACCAGAAGAGCAGGCTCAGTCAGAGACGGTGTTCGCCTGGTCAAGTTTCCTACTGGTGTACCTGCACGCCTTGCTGCATTTCCTGCTAAACTACATGTACGCCTGTTTAGCTGTTCTGCTAGCTTGATCACACACTCATTTGTACGCTTATTTGCATGCCCAATTAGTCGCGCTGCCAAATACCTCAACGCTTATCTGGACGCTTACTTGTACAGCTACCTGCACGCCTATTTGGTCGTCCTACTATGGTAGTGGTACATATACCCTTATCTGCACTATCTGTACCCTTATTTAGCTGATCTGTCATGGTATCTGTGTGTGTCCCCTCCGCTGTATGTCCACCGCCCTGCCAGGGTACATTTGCACGTAAATGTACGCTTAGAAAGCTGTCTTGCTATGGTACTTACACTTGCAATGCTAACCGAGTGTACGCTTAGAAAGCTGCCTTGCTATGGTACTTACACTTGCAATGCTGACTTATCTGTACGCTTGTTAAGGTCTTTATTTAAGCTTCTTTGACCGATCCGTGACCTCGTCCTCCGTGACAATTTATCCAACGCACTGTCCCTTGCTTCAGCCAGACAGCAGGACTTCTCCCTCCCCATCCTCAGATAATAGACAATCTCCCCGCCTGCTCCACCAACCCCCGTCCCTCCGACCTCTCCCCCTCCAACCCAGACAACTCCAACAAGACCGGAAACCTCTCCTCCATCTCCCCTTCCTTCAATCCTTTTGCCGCTTTCTCCATCTTCTTCAAAATCTCACGCACCTCGACTGGAACTTCCATCCCATTATCCTCCGCCTGCCTGACCAGACCTCTCATTAGTCCTCTCATCCCCGGGTACGCACCCGCCATACGCGCCATGAGACGCAGACAGAGACAGAGGTAGAAGTGCTCGTCGCCGTCGGGCCCGAGAGCCACTGCTTCGGGAAAGGTAGAGGTTGCGACGTGAAGTACAGGGCTGAGGAGTGCGGAGAACGCGATGGGGAAGCGGGGGTATTGGAGTTCGATTTGGTGGGTTAGCAGGCAAAGTTGAGTTGTGGAGTGGAGTGTCGCTTTGTGGGATAGGGAGGTGGGGGTGTGAATTGGGAGGAAGGGGTGGAAGAGGTCGATTGTGCAGCGGTGGTAGTCGGCGCTGGGGTTCTGTCAGCGAGATGGCAGCGTGTTGGGAGGATTGGTGGACGTACTGCAACCAGAGGATGTGCGGAGGTGTGGCGTGCAAGATATTCATGCGAGGTTCGAGGTTCGCAAACCATGTTTCGAGCTGATTGAACATGGCGACGGTTTCGGGCCAGTGGACTTCGATCGAGCCGGATTCCTCGCTGATTTTGTGCAGTAGAGGAGCGATGAGATTCCCGATATGCCAGAGAGCGGCGCGAGCGGCGAATTTGCTGCTTAGCATACTGGGAGGTTGAGGGAAGCTCAGAGGAAATGGCGCCCATTGCTCGGCGTCTTGTTCATGGTTTGGTTCCGGAATCTCCACCGGTGGAGGGTGGAGTAGCAATGGTAGCGACGGCGTGGAGTTGGAGGTGAGTGAATGGTAGCTGCGTAAATGTTAGCACAAACACGAACAGAAGGAGCATCATCAATTCGTACCCATGATGTGCATACACCGCCCAAGCAAATTCAGCTCGCTGCCTCGTCTGTTCGGGTTGAGTCTGATCGTACATATGGACTGCGCGTGAAGGGTCGAACAGACCGGACTGAAAAGCGAGATGCATGGCTTCCTCGAGGTAGGGTTGACCCGAAATATCCTCTCCATTCGACGCCAGTGTCTCACGCATGACCAGACCGGCAGATATATTGGCAGGTATCGGAGACCGTACTTGCTCGTCCCATAACAACATTGCTTCGTTCAGTGCCGCTCGCTCCGGCTCGCCGACGCTGTCGATGTGGAACATGCCATACACTTTCTGCAATGGTTTCAATCAGCTCTGAAGTCGGACAGCACGTCAAGTGCTTACCGTGCCCATTGCCAGGATACTGTGCACCAAGCACATGTTACACCAGTCGGAACCGCCAACTGCCAGTCCTTGCCAGAATGCCTCTTCATGCACGAGGCCGACAACCGAGTTCTCCCAAGTGAAGTAGCACTTCAAGATCTCCAGGAAGCCTCGATCCGTAGCGTACTCGACACCCCAGTCTGAGGCTTTGACGTTGACCAGCTTTTTCATCCAGGTGTAGTCTGTCTGGTCAGGTTTCGGCATTAGAGGTTCAAGTCCTTGGCGTGGAGAATATGGTGCCGACAATGTTTTCTGCAACATTGGTCGCAGCACTTCGGGCAGCACCTCAGACAATCGCCTCCGCTTGCCCAACCCAATGTCAGAAGGACCAGGATCCTCTGCTCGCGGTGTCGACGAACCTGTATCCATTCTTTCACTGGTCGCCCTGGCGGTCGAGTTTCTAGCAAGTAGAAACGCAATGGAGTATCGATCGTCAGTCAGGGGTCCTTCATTGGTGGTGCCATCCAAATTCGAATTGCCGGCCGTCGCCTCGACCACATCTCCAACAGGAACGTTGCTCGTCCTGGCCAGAAGTCCGGCAAGAATGGACAGATCACTCTCATCTGCTCGCATCCGCTTCAAGATATCATGAGCCTCGTCACGACTGCTGTCGACGAGGTGACGAAGCAACGCCTCACGCGTTGAAGCCTGCTGTTCCGCTTCAACATATCTCCTTCTCAATGCCGTGATGCGAAACTCATCTGGCTCCGTGTCGTATTCGCAGGAAAGGTTGGCTCTTCGTGCACATCGCGAACATGTCGGTCGAACGCCATCGCACTGTATATATCAGAAGACGGCGATCAAGGGTGGAGTGACGTCCCAGTCTTTTTGCACCAGTGAGGAGCGGGCTTGGAAGGCATTGGCGAGACGTACCTTTGTCTTACTTGCTCTGCAAGCTTGGCAAGCAGCCTTGACATTGCTCGTGGCCCGCGACTGCCTCCGTTTCATCATAGAAGATGAGCTCGTTAGGCTTCGAGTAGAGTGTGGATGTACGCAGATCCAACAGGAAATGGATCGTAGTGCGGACCGTTAACGATGGACGAAACCCAGCGCACTAGCAAGGTAAGAAGCTTGATGATGCAGACCAGACGACCCGCATGAGCGTCCGCTGAGATATATATTGGTTGCACCCACCCATGAGCCGGGCGCCGCTGCGAGATGGACGGACGTACCCCCGCGCGGAGTCGTCTCTTCGTCGCCCTCGCTCATTCATGGTGATGTTAGTAGCAGCGCACTGTCTTGGGAACGAGCACAGGGATGGGTTGGTTGCTTGCTCGCCCACTTTCCTGTTTGTCTAGTCTCTCGTAGAGGACAGCAACCCAGTATTCTCACCGGCTTTGCCTTTGTAGACAGTTTCTCCACGGTCAATTCCCACCGGCACCAGACCTCGGAATAGAAGCCAGTCTAGATCGCTTACTACGCCCTGTCCTGTATCCTGCATGAGCGTGAAGAGAAGAATGCCGGGATCGTGCAGCTCTGAAGAAATCCTACCGGAGCTGGCGCCGTGAATCGGAGCACAAGCAGAGTTCCGGTCGGCATGCCGAACCAAGTTTCGAGCCATTCATGCCAGATGGGAAGGGGTGACCACGGCCCATCCATTCCATCGGACCCCGTGCGATCAAGCAGTAAGTGAAGACTCCTCGCTGTCTCTGCTCGCTGTAGGAACCCACATTGACTCCAGAACCCCGAGAAGCCCCAGAAGGGAGCACACTCCGAGTTTAGAAGAGTCTTGAGCAAACTCCGAACTGAGACTTGGCGTCGTACATCCGTCCAGATGCCTTCACTTCGCCATTCGGATAGGGTAATCATCATCATCATCATCATCGTGATGATGATGATTGATCAAGGACATTCTCTCATCCCCTGTCGTACCTCTTTCCTGGTACCGGCGCCGCCATCGCTTGCCTTCCGTCAGCCACATTCGCTTGAAGGTCCCTGCCCGTGACGCTCGCTCGGGATGACTGATCCGCCGTACGAGCCTGTACGGTGCGCGGCAGGGGGCACAGGATGGGCGCATTGGATGTCCGAGGTAGGCAATCCTAGGACAACAGGCAGGCGTCTACCGTTGAGCGGCGGGCGTCTGGACTTCGCTGCAAACCAGAACGCATTCATACGACAGCAATCGTCTCGTCCGCCATCAGTCGGATGGCATTCGGCGGACATTGTGGATTGCTATCGCGACTAGACGAAGTGAAGTTGAGATCATGCCGGTGGGGGCGAAAGAAATCGGTGGGATGGAAATGGCGATCCGACGATCGTGGGTCAGAATTGTTGGCTGCAGATAAGAGGCAAGAACCAGAATGAGGCACTGCAACAACTACCGATGCAGATATCTCGTTTGTGTGACCGATCACTGGTGCATGGATCTGGCATTCACCCGCTCTGTACATTTGGTCCTTCTATAATCATTTTCAGACATGGTATGCGGCATCGTAACGTAAACATGACAGAGCCCTTCCATAACCAAAGCATCGCTGTGCATACCCCATCAAGCGTCCACACCTTTCACTCAATCATAGAACACCAAACACCTCACCTCAATACTCTGCCGTCCCGGCGCGTCCTTGGGCGTATTTGGATCCACGAACGCCGTATGCGGTGTCCTGACCGCAATTCCCTGCTTGCCGCCCTCCATGCCCTCTCCAAACGAGTCAAAGCACTTCAATAGCATCACCTCATCCACGCCCATATCCTTCATATAATAAAACTGGTGCTTCTCGCTGGCGGCCACACCCATTGTCTCGCCTCGCACTTCATACCCCTCGGTCGAGTTCAGAGATTCCTCGGAGGGTAGCTTCTCTTTGCCGCGGTCATCGTCGTCCATGGCGGAGTCTGGTCGGATCGGGTACATGAGGTCAATGTCGATGAAGTCCGAAGGGTGGGTGCTGCGCCAGTCGATCACGGCGAGTGGGAAGTCGGAGGCTGGGTTGCCTATTGGTCGCCAGACATTTATGATCTGATAGCGGCCCTTGAGGAGCTGCTCGGCTTCATCGGATGGGACGTGGCGGCGGACACGCACTGCGGCTGCGGCGGGCGTCTGATCAACGTGGACCTGAGAACATCGTTAGGAACTCTGCTTCGTATCTCGTAGCCTCGGTGTGGAGAACGTACCTGCTGCACCGGCTGCCGAGGACTATCCTTCGTTCTCCTCCTAATCGTGTGGTCAAAGATCACAACCTTGCTCACGCCCTCCAAGTTCTTCCTCAACAAGCCCTCGACTTCTGGGTAATATCCCTCTCGCACCGTTTTATCGTCCACAAACTCCTTCTCCTTGGCTGGCGAGTTGTATACCGCGAAGCCGCAGTTGTTGGTGTTGAACTCCGACTCTCGGCCTCGCAGGTTGTGGACGGTTCGTGGGATGTCTAGATACTTGAATGATTGGCCAGGTCCGTCGACTTTGGACCATGGTTTCGAAGGCGAGCTCGTTGGGTCGATGTGTTTGAATGTGGAGGTCGTCATGGTGGCGTGCGGTGTGTCTCTTCGGTCAGTGGGATGAGCTGCGGTGGTGGGTTGTGTGGCAGGTGTGTAGGATGAGAGAGAGTCAAAGAGAGAGAGTGCTGGACCTATTGCTGTACATGTAGTTTCTGTGACCCGACCTCCGCGTTACCTCGTTGCCATCTGCCCGTCGTGGCAGCTGGAGGATTAATAATTCGACATCATCGTCGTAGAGATCGGCGGGGTTGCAGAATGACGCGATCTGGGTCAGAGACATTGCTCGACGGACGAAGCTCGGCCTTTGAGCACCGGGCAACAATGAATTGCCTCTCAATCCATCACAGCTTCGAATGGCGACGCCCTTGGCCAGAGCAGTAGAGAGCGTGAGAGTCATTACAGCAGCTTCGTCTCGAGATTGTGAGCTGGAAGAAATCCGGCTCTCACTGGTGGCGTGGTCTGTGCACCGGTCTCAAGATTCACTTCCTCCGCGGTTGCCAGAGCAGATTAGATCTTCGACAAACGACTTGACCAAACTTCTATCATTCCGGTTTGCTATTTTCTGGGCACCCCTAGCTACTCCGCGTCCGTCGGCGCCCTCGGGGGTGTATCATCAACCTGCACCCCACCCCTCTTCTTATGATCACTATCAGCAAAAGGCAACTTCCATCCTCCCTCGCTCACCGGCGTCGCCAACCACAATCTCATCAAATGCCTCCTCGGCGCTGGCGGCGGGAAATCCTTGTACTCCGTGCGGCTATGCAGCACATGTGCGTTGCTCAAGAACTGAATATCACCAATGTCCAAAATCATGTGCAGGGCCAGACGGAGGCAGGTATCCTCCAGCACCTGCGCGGCTTTCACCTGTGCTGGAGACATAGCTGGGATGACGCCCTTGTCGGAGAAGCGTGACAGAGACTTGACGTAGTAGGGATCCCATTTAGTGTAGATGCGTCCGTCCGCGCCGGTCTCTTTATAAAACACCGGTTGGCGGGTGTAGGGCTCCTGGCCCGCGGAGACTTCGCCTTTACGGTCAAAGTACCAGATCGGTTGCGTGAGAGTCTCGACCACATCGGGATGTTCGCGTTGGAGGGTGTTGAAGACGTGGTGAGAGGAGCAAATGTCTGACTCTCCTCCCTCGGCGGATTTGGCGATGCAGAGGAGACCTACGATGTCGCAGTCGTCTGCATGGAAGAATTGGCGAGCGGTCGTGCGGTAGATTCGTACTGATTCGATCTTGGTTGGGTCCGCGCCGGTGTCTTTAACGTGGCCGAGGACGTGGCCCAAGCCGTTTTGAGAGACGAAGTATCCGAGGTATGTTCCAAGTCCCATGTATGCTACTGCGCTCTTGTGGTTTCCCCACTCTTGCACTGGAAAGCCTTTGAAGAGGATGAATCCTTTGCCGTTGAGGATCTCGTTTCGCATGGCTGTGAGGTATTGTTCCATTCCGGGGAGTTGGAATTTCTCCTGCTGATGATTAGATGCTCGCTCGATTTCCACCACGGCCGCCATCGCTCACCTTTGTGATCCCAGTCATAGGGGTGCCAGCTTCGAGGAAGGCATCCGCTGCCGCGCTGAGCTCCTTGATCTCATCTTCGCTGAAACGATGCACCCATCGTTCGGGATTGTTCTGGTAGTCCTCCGCCTTCCATACTGTTGGTCCTGTGATCTCCTTTGGGAACTCGCTGTAGGGTTTGAGTTGGCTGTACTCTGGGTAGGTCTGTCCGCTTGTCTTGATGCCGTCCGGGAAGATCTTTGGAGAAGGCTTGTTGTATGTGAACACGGCAGGCTGGGCCAGCGACTCGGTCAGAGCTGGAGCCATTCTGCTTATGGCTTGGAGGAAGAGGTTTGAGATGATGCGGTTAAACGTATAGCTCAGTTGAAGTCTTTCAACAGGAGGAGAGGAACAGGAAATGGAAAGGAAGAGCGAACTTAAGGGCGACCAAGGATAAAACATATAAATATACGTGATCAAACGATCAATGATACCCCTCCACGAGCTTCCCATGCGATCGGGCAAGCGAGGCCCAGCAGATCAGCAGCATTGAGTGCGTAATCTGGTGTAAGACGAACGAATCCGGTAACTGGAGCGATGGCGCGTGGAGGAGCGCGGGCAAGGAGGAGGCACATGTCGATGGCGTGCTTCGACGACGAGGTGGTGTTACTGCTTCGGCCAATCGACGGCAGCCTTCCGAATTGCCGAGTAGTCCGGTCGTAAAGTCATGGAGGTATTCCTCCCATTCTGCGGCATGGCATAATATCATATCTCGAGCTCGTGTTGCTGTTGTGTTGTCGTCGTTATTATCATGCCGCCGGCGCTGGAATCCAGACTTTGAGCCATTTGTGCCTCAGGCCCTCCGGCGCGGAGAATCTATACTCCGAGACCTTCCAGTTCCTCTGCACTTGCCCTCTCCCTCTCCTACTTCACTCGAAGCCAGTCGATCTGGCTTGAGAGATGGGTCTTCTCTCCCGTACGTTCACATAGACTGCAGCTTCATCGGCGGCATGTCAGCGCCGTCGTCTTCAGCCTCTCCGGCCGCATCGAACCCGCCTGTGCAACATTTATACGATTGACAGAGCAGAAACGATCGGCTCTCTCTCCGACTCGACCTACACCACGAAGCGTTGGACACCGGACGTGGACGGCCGATGATCAGGAGCTTGAAGCCGCCGAGAGAAGCCAGCGAAATGCAACGCAACGGCGCGTGGACAGGCTCGCTCGCGCGACGCTTGTATGCTCGGATTTTCGTCGGACTCACCGTCCTACCTGCAAAGCGATGGGGATATGCTACACCTCGGTGATGGAGGTTTCCCGGGAAGTCAGATCGATCCAAGCATGAACTGGCCTCGAACGGGCTTACAGTATGCTATACCCGATGCTAACATATTCCCGTATGCATGGTCTGTCTCAGTTTCGAGCCTGTTGATGGAAGCGTCGATGCGGTGGTAAAAGTCGGCTGATCTGACGCTGTAGACTCGAAAGAACATGCTAGACTGTATAGGTAACGACGAGAAGAAGGTAGGAATCCATTGGGGGGTTGAGCCACAACCGTAACTGGATCATTCTGATTTGGACTTCACGGGTCTATCTCGAAGCGCGCTGAAGCGATGGCAGTCCACGGTATTCACTGGAGTACGAGGCGACAGAATGGATTGATCCGCCAAGAGCGTCCTCGGAGGAAGACCGGGTGGAAGACCGACATGGACCATCGGACTGTCTACTGTATTCGTCTACGAGCTTCTCAACTAAACACACCTACCTCTGGAGGTACAGCGAACATAAGAGAGGTCGCATCGCCCACCCTTCTCCACGGACGACAATCGCACTCCGACTACGGAAAGCCACCATATCAGACATTGTCATCATCACTACTACTGCCCATCACTGAAACATCAAGATCATTCTCAATTGAGACATCAACTTCATTCTCTACGACACATCAACATCTTCGTCAACGACACAACAAGATGAACTTTTCCGTCATCCTTGCTGCGGCCCTGTTCGCCCTCTTCGCCTTCGCGTAATTCGAGTGCTTGGTGGGAAACGAGAACTACTGCGACATCTACCACACCGATCAGGATTGTCTTTGCATACGGCCTTGCGCCTTTCAACTTTTCGTTTCATCGGTTATACTGACCAGTGCTGCAGTGCCAAAACAATCAATACTGCACCTAAGCGCGTCAGGACGCCAACGACGACCTCTCCTTCTTGCTATGTCACTGCATTCGATCTTCCTCGGCATTTTCTTTTCCATACCTTACTATTGGTTCATACGACTAGTGTTGCAGTGTCAAGCGTACTACACACTGCTGAGCGTGTCGAAACAGGAATGACGTCCTTTGCGAGCTGAAAGCAGAGTCAACTTTGCGCCAGAAGCATCGCCCGGTTTGGAGTAGGATCTGGGACGTTGAATGTACATGTCTATGTACATCGGGAAATTGAGATCAGAATACCATCGTCCTTTTCCCTGCTGTGGGTTGGGTCGACTCTGCGAGTACTTGCAATGGTGTAGATGCTTGCTCATATGGAGTACCTTCTGTGATGATTCTCTAACAAGGCTCTTTACAATAGCAATTCCTCTCGCTTAAGACGGTATGAAACATGGACCGCCTCCGCTCGACTTCGTCCTTAGGATGCATGACCAGGGATGTCTCCAGAGCGAGGGATGATGACGGCGACGGCACGACATCGGCTGACGCTGCCTCAGGATTCCATCGGTTGTTGCCTCTTTTTCCCATGCTGGCCATGCAGCTTCGGCCTCAAGAACAGTCTGGTACTGTATTGGCTGCTGCCTGGCGTTGCATGAGGTATTTCAGGCCAGGAGAGTACTCTATGTGACACAGGCCAGGCGACAGCCGCCGGAATCCATGTCTAGGTCGGCAGCAGGTCTCCACTTGGCGAGAGAGCGACGAGCATAAAGGTATGGGCAGGTAAGGCAGATGTTCGCGTTACTCACAGCTCACGTTTTCATACTTTTATTCTGACCAACCATGGGCACTCGTCATCTCATCCTCGTGTGGTACAAAGGAGAATGGTTCATCGCACAGTACGGCCAATGGGATGGCTACCCCGAAGGTCAAGGCACGACGGTCTTCAAGTTCCTCACCAACACCGACAACGCAAACGACATTTGCAAGCGCATTGATCTTGACGAGAACAGCGAAGAGACGACCTCTAGCGCAGCTCAGCCCTCCTCGATCGAGTCCACCCCTCCGAAGGACAACATCGCAGCTTTGAAGACAGCGCTCGACGGCGGCATACTCTACGAGCCGAGCAAGGAGGAGGTGGACGACATCTGGCTCAAGTCAGAGAGTATTACAGCTCAAGCACGCGAGTCAGAGCGGGGCTTGAACGCCAAATACGAGGAGACGGGAGATCCAGTGGAAAAGGAGAAATTCTTGAATCGAATCATGTTCCTCAGTGATGCGTGTTGGAAACCTCTCATGCTCGTGGAGCCCTCGCTGGCGCGGGATACGGGAGCGGGAATCTTGTCGTATGTCGCATACTCGAAGGAGAAGGTGCCGATACAGATGGACGTTGAGTTCATCATGGACTCGATGATGTGCGAGTGGGCGTACGTGGTTGATTTTGATGCCGAGTTGCTGGAGGTCTACAATGGAGGCATCAGCTCTGAAGGATACGTGGGAGATTTGCCAAGCAGGTTCGATGATGAGGAGTTCATCAAGGGCGGGAAGTATGGGAAGAAGAGGCCGAGACTACTTGTCAAGCTCGGCTTTGGAAGGCTGCTGGATCTCGGTGAAGAATTGTTTGTGGAGATTTGTAAGACGGCGGCCAAGGGGGGACACTGTGACGAGAGTGACGAGGATGGAGAGGACGAGGAATATGGTGAGGATGAAGACGATGAAGACGACGAAGATGATGAAGACAACGATGACGAAGTGGAGAATGAAGACAAGCCTCGGTCGTCACCGCCGCGTTAGTGGTGGAGCAGATGTGAATGCTTCATGAAAGGACTTGTTTCAGGCGAGATAGATAGTAGTATCATGTAGCAATTGTTGGAATACTGATTGACAGCCCTGAGGTGGAGAAAAGATGTTCCATCATTAGTAAGGTAAGTCAAGGTAACGACGACCGGACCAAGCGCTTATCGATAAGGTAGTGCCAACCACTCGGCGACATGCGGCTTGCACGTGGTGGCCGAGCATGTACCCCACTCCGACTCATCAATCTCGAGTCTCGAGTCTCGATTCAGGTCCGCGTGCTTGGAGTTGGGGCCGATGCTTTTGTTTAGAGCTTAGCACGGTACGTACTACAGTAGTACGAAGTAGCTGAACTGTCGAGCTGAGCTGCTGTGCTGCACTTCCGAATGCGAAAGGAGGCGGCGGACAGAGGCGGCAGGAGGCGATGCAGCGACGGGAATCAGGTCATTCAGCCCCAGAATCCTTCCTGGTTCCCCTTCACCGGCCTCGATCCTTGATCGTGGTCTCATTCCATTCCATTCCTTCGTTGCCGTGTTCCTCTTTCCCCTCGCAGTCTCACTTGGACAAACACCCGTCGAATCGCCGAGACGTGATCCCAGTTCCGCCCGAGCCCCGACGAATGCGACATCATGAGTCGGGTGTCATCCGACTCTCACATCGTCCCCGTGGACATCAACGTAAGTCCCAAGACATCAACAGAGCGGATGGCTGTTCCCTACCTCCTCCCCTGTCCCTCCCCTGCTGAGCAGTCTGGGCGGGCATATACTCGGCCTCCTACGCTCATCCACCACGTATCGCCCATCGCTAACATGACTCACTCATGCTATCCAGACCTGCCTCGATGCCATCATTCAAGCCTTCCACGATGGCGGCGCGATTATCCAGAAGATCAAGAAGAAGCGCGCCGTGAAACGAGCTCCCCCTCCGCCGCGCCTACTCGAGGAATCGATTGACCAAGCACCTGATGGCATCCTACAAGAGAAGAAGCGTGGAATAGCCCGGTTTGGGCAGGCGTTTGAACATGGAGACTACATCACAATCATAGCGCTGCAGCAAATCACAATACAACTGCAGAGTGCTTTGCTGGAGAAGCTGCGAAATGCCGCTTTTGACGACGATCATGCCATCACGGACTTTACATACCTCGTGGATGCAGTGGATATTGGAAGAGACCGAACGATAGCCACACTACACGAGTTCAAGCAGCGGTTGTTGAATGGCTCATCCTCGCAAGACGCCCTTACGCCGATTGCTGGGCCACTCACTCCAGTGATGAGCTCTTCCCACGGTTCCCATCCATCGCTTGTCACTCCTTCTGTCTCCTCTTCTCCCAGAAGCAGCCTCACGCGACTCCGTACAAACTCTTCAACTGGACCGTCGAAGCCGAATCAAGGACTACAACGGACATGGACTCGTGATTACAATCACGCTTCGGACGAAGGAGACGCTTCACCCGGTGCCGATGACACGCAGCAAGTTCATACCCGTCGAAAACGGAGCTCCATCATGTCAATATTTAGCCACAAACGGAATGTCAGCGGAAACGACGACAAGAACTCAATACCAACAGTTTCAACCCCAGCAGCCATTCTAGAAGAGCCAGATCGTTCTAGATCAGTCACTTCACCCACCAGCATCGCCAGCAACACCCCTCACGCCCACTCTCACGAAATCCACCCACCCGGAAAAGCCACCACAGAAGTCACCGACTCCGGCGCAACCTTCACCTACGAAGAATGGGAAGACAACCCTCAAGAAATCTGGGGCCCCAAAGTCCAACCTCCCGTTATCGCCCGTCGCGAAACAACGGCCAGCTCCGTCGCGCCGGAAGTCCTCTCTCCCTCATCCATGTACCCTCCCACCTCCCCCATCCTCGTCCACCGCACCAACTCCAACACCCCCAACTCCACCTCCCTGATCCCCACCCCGTCTCCGGACAATGACTACCTCGGCTACTGTAAAGGCGCCTGGAAGCTCCAAAACGGCGACCGCAAAGCCCTCGCCAAAGGCCGCGAAGTGGAACCCTGGTCTCGCCACCCGTCTTCTGCCGCGGCGTCGATGCAATACCTCTCCTGTGTGACGAAAGGCTGTGCTTTCCGGAGTAATATCGCACACGCGGATACGGATGTCATTTGGAATAAAGTCTTCACGTTCGCCGCGAGGGGGTTGAAACTCCGATGGCCGTTTTTGGCGAAGAGCCACGTGCAGCAGAAAGTCGTCGTGAAAGCGCAGTATTCTTTCAAGTGTCTGTTTTGCGTCTTCATGGGCGGCAAGAGTGGAGTGTATCATGGTATGGAATACTACCTCGACCACATTGTCAACGAACACCGCGGGAGAGCGCTCGGCGATGTAGTCCTCTACAAGACCAGCTGCATCAACGACCGCGTGGCGGAGAATGAGGAGGCGTTTGATATCAATCTCTTCCCGCTAGATGGTGCGGATGGTGGAGGTGTACTGGGAGGAAGGGATCGAGCGAGGAGTGGAGAAAAGTGGATGAGTGTGGCGGATGGTCCGTTTGATCCGAATGATGTGGGAGGCAATGGAGGTTGGAGGAGTGATGGGGCGCATGATTCCATGTTTGGGAGTAATGAGCCTTGGAATGAGGGGTTGAGCGATTTCAAGTATCGGGGGGAATTGGATCGGACGTCGGAGTTGGAATAGTGATGGAGGGATGAGGTGGGAGGAGGAGGTGGAAGGAGGAGGAGGCATGATGTTGCATGATTTTTATGATTTGTTTGATGGATGATGAGATACCCTTTCGTGTTTTCAAGAAATTTGCCGGTTCAATTCAACAGCACGATAATTTCTCTCCCGATCCAGCTTGCGTACCAATTTGTCTTCGTTCCAGAGCCTCGAACATCCCGCTTCACCTACACGGGCATCACATCACAACACAACATCCCCCTCCCGTCTCAAACCGTCCCACCCCTCCATACCCCGTCACGACCTCCACCCCAACATCCTTCTTCCCCGGTCCCAGTCCGAATTTCCACCCCGTCCGTTTGACGACGACCATTCTCCGCTTCCGCCTATCGTACTCGTCAAAGTCGCAGGTCGGACATTCGAGTCGAGCCGCCCAGCGGCAGCGGCGGGGTTTGCGCGCGGGACCGAAGGGTTGGGTTGTGCTGAAGTCGGGGCAGGAGATGAGGTTTAGATTGGGGGCGCAGGGTTTGTCGAGTTCGAGCCTAGGGGAGGAGGGTGGTTAGGGTGTGGTTCGGGTAAGGTTGGGGTTGGGAGGAGAGGGAGGATGTACCAGGTGTGGCCGCAACTTTCGTCTTTCCAAAAGATTGTTTTGCACATTTGGTGGATGTCGTGAGGAAGGTTTTGGGTTGGTGGGTGGTATTGATGCACTTCGTCGTTGTTCCAGGGTAATGTGAGACGAGTGTCGTTGCGCTGGCCGTCTTCCTGTTCGATTATCCAGACGGCAGTCCAAAAGTTTGCTGTCCAGCAAAGAACCTGCCTCGTCCGCGTGCCCATCATTCACCGTGACCGCCCTCCACCGTGACCCCTTCCTTCCACCAAAAAATCCCTCGTGCAATTCACTCTTTCCCCTTCCCTCCCTGCGGCTCCGGCGGCGGCGGCGCCTTCCCAGAAACATACTCCGGATCATTCTCCTCCAACTCCTGCTCCCGAATCGTCTGCATCAACTCATACAACTGTCCAATCTGCTGATCCGACATCTTATCCACTTTCCCTTTATCCATTTTCTCACCCCTCCACGCTTCTCCCTCCACTTGTTGGGCGTACATCTGCCACTCCGTCAGGAAACCCACGATGTGGACTGGGTTGTCGATGGAGCGGTGAGCGCGGAATTCCGCTTTGACGTATTCGTCGCCGAGGAGACGCATTTCGCGGGGGAGGTGTTTGCGGTGGGAGCGGAGGAGGCGTCGGTAGAGGGGGATTGGGGGGAGGAGGGCGAGGGGGACGGGGCGGAGGCCGGAGGATTGAGTTCCTACTGAGGAGGGGACGGCGAGGAGGCGGAGGGTTGGGCGCATTGTGCGGGTTTTGCTGGGAGTCTGAGACAAGGAGGAGATGAAAGGTGAGAGAGGCTGGTGTCGGTCGTGGAATAAGGAGCGAATGTGAGTGAGAGTCGATAGAAATGCTGTGGTCGACGTCATGGAACGATTGGGCGAGCTTGAGTCCAGCCTCGGAAATAATTTTACAGCTGATAGACGCGGCCTGTACTTCTTGCGAAAGGCTTGATCACAACGTCTATCCTCGACCTAACTTATATTCGGTGCGCTTCTGCAGCTGAAATGCCGCCCAGGTCGTCTACAAGGGCTCACATACACAGGATCCCAGCCATGCAACCTTGAATCCAATCCAAGAACGCTGGACATTACGGACATTGAGCGCTACAATGGTCGAGAGACATTCGACTGTAGCATTAATCAACGCTGCCAGCTGAGCGTGAGGATCAAACAAAACGGACAGCACGCCCTGCTCCGCAAGAAACATCGACTCTGGCGCTGAAAAGTTCCACCTCCCACGAACGAGACAGCAATGCTCCCCACCCCAACAACCACCCACGTCTCCTTCGACCGCATCTACGAACCCTCCGAAGACTCCTACCTCCTCCTCGACACCCTCTCCTCCCCTTCCGAGTCCGCATTCCTCTCAACCCACTTCCCACCCTCGACCCCACCTCCCCTCCTCCTCGAGGTCGGCACCGGTTCCGGCGTAGTCCTCGCCTTCGCCCTCGCTCACGCCCAGACCATCTTCGGGCGAACCGACCTCGCCGCTTTCGGCACAGACGTCAACATCTTCGCTTGCGCCGCGACCGCGCAAACAGCCACCCTCGCACGGCAGGAGAATCTGAAGACAGCGGGTTCGTGGTTGGATGCTGTGCAAGCGAACTTGACGTCGTCTCTACGACTTGGGTGTGTGGATGTGCTGATTTTCAATCCACCTTACGTGCCTACAGATAGCCTGCCCAAAGCTGAGTTCAGCGCCGCGGCTGGTGAAGGGGAGTTTGAACGGGACTCGCATCTTCTCTCACTCTCTTACGCGGGCGGGAAAGATGGCATGGAGACGACGGACCGCTTGTTGGAGCAGATCCCGGAGGTGTTGAGTCCGCGCGGCGTGGCGTATGTTTTGCTCTGTGCGCAGAATCGGCCGGAGGTAGTGATGAAAGGGGTGAGGGCTTGGCAGGAGGGGAGGGGAGGGTGGAGGGCGGAGAAGGTCGGTGTTAGTGGGATGAAGGCGGGGTGGGAGAAGTTGTGTGTTGTGAGGATTTGGAGGGAGGAGTGAGACGCTTGGCTGCAGGAGATGTTGACCTGCTAACATCTTCTTGTTGAGCGGCATACTCGTACAGGACGCCGCAGCTGAGATCCGTGAGAAGTCGGTCTAGACTCTCAAAGCACGTGAGACGTAACATGCTCCCTGCTCAGTGCTTCGAGCACGAGCGATTCATTTTCTTGCAGCAGCGAGCTCAGTCCCGCCGAAATTCAACGCCGTCCAGCACGACGCTCCTTCATCAGGTGTTCAATAATACAGAACTATTCGGTATCAACGCAGACGTTGGCTGTGCTCGTCAACGGACTCCGCTCCTCGAGATGTCGCCGCAATACGAGTCATTCGCCTCCATCGGCTCGTGCGCCGAGATTGACTGCCTCGTAAAACAAGGGACAACCCCGGATCGAGGCGCCTGTCAATCTTCGGCAGCATGGTCATGCCGGACACGTGAGGTTGGTGTGTCGAAACGTGGGGGCTTCCTCTCATTTGTGTTGTTACAATGAGGACATCCCTTTGAGACAAACAATGATGTTATTGATGATATATTGGGAGACGCGCGTATTTGAAGGAACATTTGATGGAGATCGACCAACGTTCAGCCCCCGGACCACAGACCTCAATGCGAAAATCCCCCATGCAAGGCACACACAAACCCCGGGCAAGGAACGACCCGCCTTCGACGGTTGAGCCAATTGCAACCACGAGTCCCCTGTGATCGATGCTGACGAAGTTGGAACAAGACCAATCTCCAATCTCACCAGCATTTGCATCGCTCACACCACCAACCAAAGATCGCTTCCTCTTGTTCTTCTTCGTCTGCTTTCCTCCCTCCCTCTCACAACGACGACGCTTCGATTCACCGGCGCCCACGCTCATTGTCGATATTGACGACCACCACGCTCATTCAGGAAAACACTTCCACGACATTCCTTACTTCACCCGCCGGTCCAATCGTTGCCGATCTTGCTGCATTCCACACTCCGGCCACAACATCTTCACCAGCGAATGTACGTCGATGCATCCACTGTTCCTCCCTATCACATCCAGCCACGCCGTCTCGTGCGAGCATTCACCAACACTGTCGCTTCATTCACCCATTCACACATGCTGTTTCCACCTCGAACAACGAAGAGCAGCGCATGAAATTTCCCACTCCCTTGTCCTTCATTCAGCCGTTCAATCTCCGACGCCAACCCATCCCTGCTCCTCAACTTCCAACACTGAGAAATTCAATTCCTCAATCCCTCAATCATCCTCAATCATCCACTTCACCACGCTCTTTTCAACCAAATCGATTCATCCACTGACTCCGCGGGACGGCAGCACACTTCCACTCCATCCCACAATCCATCCATCCTTAACATCAACATGAAGGCCGGTCTCCTCACTATCGCCGCCCTCGCCGCGGGCGCTACCGCTCACGTCGTTGGCCACCAGCATCAACACCAACATCAACATGCGCACAAGCGCGCGGAAAATGTCGTCTATCAGTACGAGGTCGTGACTGTCACTGCTCCTGCTGGTTACCAAGCTGCCGCTCCCTCCGCTCCGGCAGCCTATCAGCCTCCGCCAGCGCCAGTGAACAACCAGCCACCCAAGCAGAACAACCCACCACCCAAGGAGAACAAGCCTCCAGCGTACCAGCCACCCAAGCCTGCGGCCACTTCCGCCGCTCCACCACCTCCAAAGCAAGACTCTCCCACCGACAACAGCGGCACCAATGGACTCGGCCTCACCTACACGCCATACACCTCGGACGGTGGCTGCAAGTCTGCGGAACAGGTTATGGCCGACTTCGAAAAGTGGGACGGATATGGTCTGTACCGCATCTACGGCGTCGACTGCAACCAAGTCTGCAACGTCATTGCCGCCGTCAAGGCGAAGAAGGCCAAAATCATGCTCGGTGTGTTCAACATCGCCAACGTCGAGACTGAAGTCCAGGCCATCATCTCCGAAGTCAACGGCGACTGGTCCATTGTTGACACCATCTCCGTCGGTAACGAGCTCGTCAACCAGGGTACCGCCGTTGAGGCCGTCATTGCTGCCCTCGATACCGCTCGCAGTCTCCTGACCGCCGCTGGATTCACCGGAGCCATCGTCACCGTCGACACCTTCAACGCTGTGATTGCCAACCCGCAGCTCTGCGAGGCCTCCGACTTCGCAGCCATCAACTGCCACGCCTACTTTGACGCCACTGGCACCGCCGACAAAGCCGGCGATTTCGTCGCCATGCAAGCTCAACGTGTCAAGGAGGCCTGTGGTGGCAAGCGTGTCGTCGTCACCGAGTCCGGCTGGCCATACCAGGGTGACGCCAACGGCAACGCCGTTGCCAGCGTCGAGAACCAGGCCATCGCCCTCGCCTCGATCAAGAGCCAATTCACCAAGGACCTCATCCTCTTCTCTTCCCTCAGCGATCACTGGAAGAAGAACACCGCGGCGACCTTCAACTGTGAGCAGTACTGGGGAATTTACGACCACTAGATTGGTGGATCTTCATCAATCCATGGGAAATGGCGTTATGAGACTTCCTTCTCCACGTCAATGCTGGTTCTGTGCGATGTCTTCTGCGTGTACAAAAAGCGCTCGACAGATGACGGCAGTTGCAGGAAGGGAGGATTTGCATGGGTGGCGTTCTTCTTCCTGCTTCCTTCTCTATTACCCCAATTTGGTGCTTTTTCGGGTGGAGCATGAGGAGGACTGGCTTTTCTTCTCAGCGGTCCGCTTCTTGGACATGATGGGAGGAGACGACAGCAGATGGTGCGATCTGTAATGGATATCGTGCGCGCTGCGGGTCAGTGGTCCGCCAGGAATGGAGTATGAGACTTTCGTCGAAATAGCTTCTTTACCTCTTTTGCTGTGAATGAACGAGTTGTCGTATCCTCGGCGTGAAGAGGTACTTATTCTCTGTGCCTAAGCACGTGTCGATGAGACCAAGCGGCAGATCTCGTGCTTCCTGGTCGTGCCTCCACTTCGTGAAGTGCAGTAGTAACGTGGGAGAGACTTGAAAGATTATACGAAATCGAGTCAGTGAATAGGTAGAGAATAGGTTGATCAATGCAATAGCAGCTGTAAGGTAGTTTCTCCTAACCGTTATGTCACCATGGAAGTCTCCTCCTTCCACAAGTGTCGGTCGCGTCTTCCCCACGGTCCGATCACGTCAGCCTCCTCAACTTCACTTCACTTCAATCTTCATCCATTCATCAACCTCGACAATAATCTTAATCCTCACGACTCAATCGCAGCCACCACAAACCGTCAACATGCCGCCAACACAATCAAACACCACCCTCTTCCTCCAAACCTTCGCCCTCACCTCCACCCTCTCCCTCGCAACAGCAATGGGCACAACCTCCCTGCTCTACATCCCCTCCCTCCTCCGGCCCCTGACCACCCAAACGACCACCACCTCAGTGTCGGATTCCACCTCACAACCCATCTCCCGCCGCTCCTCAGCCCTCGACATCCCCGCCCTCCACACACCTTCCGCCGACGGCCGCTTAACCCCTCAACCCACCACCCCCAACGGCCATCCACAAACATACTTCGGAGGTAACGGAAAAGGCGGAGAAAACACATATCAAGCCGTAGCCCAACAATTCGCCCTCTTCGACACGCTCGCTTTCCGCTTACAAGTGCCCCTCGAGGTGCTCTCCATCGCTGCATACAGCGCCGTTGCGATCCGCGCCCACCGTGCGGGGTTGGGTGTCTGGACATCGTACGCTGCTGCGGCGGGATTGCTGGTGGGAGTGTTTCCGTTTACTGGGTGGTTGATGGCGCCGTTGAGTTTGAAGGTGAGGAGACTGGGTGGGGATGAGGAGAAGGTGGAGCCGTATGAAGATGCGCCGTTGGATCGGGAGGCGGAGAGGGGGAATACTGTTGGGTTTTTGAAGGAGTGGGCGAAGTGGAATGTTGTGAGGATGGGAGGGGTGGTTTTGGCGGGGGTCGTGGGTGCGAGGGCGGTTGTTGTGGGGTGAGCTGCGAAGAGCCCGTGGAGAAGGGGTAAAGAGAGGTGGGATGGTCAAGGACTGGTCGTGGGATGGATAGACGGACGGCCCGAGGTCACAGCGAGTCGACTGTATGAGCGGCTGAGGCTCGAGCATGGGAGATGAGCGATTCAGCGGGAAGGAGAATGCATTCATTGCGAGCTCGACCATCGGACATGGACCGGCTACGGCACGCATTCGGCGCTGCTGCGATCATGGCATAGTATACACTTCACTTCACTGATGTACATTACTACACTTCCATCAAACCAAAATTCCAGGGATTTGACAACAACCCACCTCATCTTCCAGCGCGTTCACATCCTCTCCGGACTATTGGCCAGAACGATTGGAGAACGACACCTTGCGCCGGTTGATTACTGGGCTCACGCGGGAGAGGTACGGGCGGCACTGTAGAGATTGCTGGGCGGTGAGTCCGGTAAGATTGCAAGTCTGCCATGCAGGGTGCCGGTTCACAGAAGCAGGTTCTTCGCTGAAACATGTCCTCTCAGTCGTTCGCTAATGTTTGCTGGCTAGGGATGGTTCTTTGTTCCGCTGCTCGGGCTTGAGACTTAAGCCTCACTACGTTGCGCGCTACTCCCGCGATACGTCCTGGCACGGTACAACTTGAGATACCGCCTTGATCCAGTCGAACCTGCTGGATGAGGAGATGCTGGCCGATCCGAGGGTCTCACTGCCTATTTTTCACGCATTCCGACTGGCTGCTGGCGTCGTTTTGCCTTGCATTGCGAAGCTTGCTACTCTGTTCATTTGCCATCCTGCAGCTGCGTTCATGCAGCTCGCCGGAGCCTAGCATGTTTTTAGCAGGCGGCGTTGGGCCGGGGCGAGCTTGTACATTTCCCTTCTCTTCTTTTCCTTCTTCTTCTTCACCACTCTTCACTGTTCCCTGCGATCTTTCACGTTTCAGTCCTGCTTCTTTCCTCCTACGTGGCGTACTCATCTCCAACTTCCGAGTTCCTTCCGCCAAGCAAGGCTACCACTCGTACAATGGCGAGCCGTCAGCACGATCACCACCCAAGCTTCCGGCTTGCAAGTGGAAGGACAACTCTGATGACCTCCGAGACTCCGGCACACCCTGAGGATCCTACCGCCAGAGCTCAGCGACTAGGATACTACGATGGCGACGATGGAGATGTGGATGGTTCGAGGTCGCCTTCTTGGCATCCGGAGGAGATGGAGAAGGAGATGGAGAAGGAGGTGGGAAAGAAGACAGAGATGGAGCAAAGAGGGGAGAAGGAGGAGGAGGATGAGAAGGAAGAGGACACGGAGGAAAAGATGGAGGGGGAGTCGAAAATGGAAATGCAGCCTCTTGTGCAGGCTGTGGCCGAACCGGTCGCACCTGGACGAGTCGATGTTGTGGACCTCACTGGATCTGAGCTCTGCGAATCGCAGGATGACGAGATCTCAGCCAAGCGCACAACTCAAGCCAGCGAAAAGTTCGACGACACGATCGGTGCCGTATTGCAGCCTCATTCTTGTGGCACCAAACGCAAGCGTCAATCTCCAACCGTGCAGCCCGCTTCCTCCTCCACCTCCGCCCCCACAACCAAGCACACGAAGTCCAACTACCTCGAAGTCATCAGTAAGAACTGGCCCGGAGACGCCTTCGTCGACATGATGAATTCCTGGAATGCTCCAAACGGGAAATCTCATCCATGGCGAGACAATTCCTCCCTGTTAAAAGACCTCGCGCGGCTTTCCAAGATTGTGCTTTCGCTGCCGTCGGCTCGGACACTTCTTGAGGAATTCTGGGCGAAGAGAATGAAGGAGGGAAAACTGGTGGAGAGGCTCATTCGGGACGATGTGAGAGCTGTCATTGGGAAGGCTCAGCGGTCATGTGAAGATCGGGACGATAAGGCTTCGTACTCGGGTTTGGGGAGGACGAAGATGAGGATGAGGACGAGGACGAGAACGAGGCCGAGGATGTTCGCAAATCGCCGAGAGCTGTGCCCAGCTCCGGTCGAGGTAAGCGGTCCTCCTCCGGCCGCTTCAAACGCACAAGTTCCTCCGACCTCGAAACCATCCGAGCAAATTGGAAAGATGAACCCGCTTTTACCGCTATGATGGACTCTTACAATCCCTCCGACAAGACGGAGACGAGCCCATGGCGGCAGAATATCTCTCTACTGCAGAATTTGGCGCGGCTCTCCAAAGCGGTGCCGGATTTTCGTATCGCGAAAAGACTGATCGAGGAAAATCAGGCGGAGAGGGGAGGTTCGAAGAAATTGAACCGGGATCATGTGCAGATCGTGATCAACAATGCCAGACCGATGTATGAGAGAGGCCGTATCGTTGGGTGCAAGCTGCGGACTCCAAGTCAACTTGGAGAGTGGACTGTATCGTCTAGCGGGGACATTGAGGTATCGCAGAAGGCTTTGGTTAGCTCACGTCGAGGCGGAACTGGAGGCCCAAGTCTGCCGCCTGCAAGCCGTGAGGCTGCAACCGCCTCAAGTGCCGTCAAAGGACCGCCAACTCCTGCAAAGAGCGTCGAGCCTTCGAACATGGACTTGCTCCAACGACTGGAACGACTGGAACGCAGAAAGAACGAGATCAAGCAGATGCAAGAAAAGAAAGTGGCATCTGAGCAAAGCATCCAACAACGCGAGATAGGCGGCCAAGAACGTGATGAAAGGATGAAGAAGTGCGAGCAGCACATTTTCGAGGCCAAACAGACTATTGAGCAGGATTCGAAGGCGAAAGCGAAGGACTTGAAAGCGGATCGGGAGGCTCGAGGAGCTGTGCGAGAACTTGGTCGGCAGCTTGAGGAGGGCGAGGGGGAGGTGAGAAAGGAGGAGGAGAATTTGCTGGAGGTGAGAAGGAGACTCAATGAGGTTTTTGGGGATGGGTCTGGATAGACATGGGAACGGATTCCGTCGCCGACACCGGACTTTGTGTCGGTTACATAGGCTCGCTGCATCACACAGGAGAAACGGCGTCGTGCCCTCACCCAGACCCAGGAGCAACGGTGTCCTTCAGCGGCCTGGAGCTACCAATTGATCACTTCCAGACCTGGTTCAATTGGCTGCGGAACCTGCACAAGTCACCTTTGACGGCATTTGGTAGCCTGAATTTCCAAGTGCGATGCGGAAATGCCGGGGAACCAAGACGACCTCTTCGCTAGAGACTTGATCTGCACAGGGAGGCATGTTGCCGGAAGAGGATCCCATTCGACGAGACAACCGACCGTATAACGACACAGAAGATCACTCTCTCGCGTGAAAGCTTCGGACAACGGAATGCGATGGAGTTCGACTGTACCTGCCGCTGAACGACTTGTACGGTGAGCCCGTGCCTGGCGAGCCTTGGCTACGGCGACCGTCAATATGAGTGACTCAGGTTGGGACGTCTTGCGACACATCTCGAGCTCGAAAGACGCTGACGAATGGTTTCGCCCATCATTCTCCGCGGCATTCTTCGCTTCAAGGAACGCTGGCCGTGCCCTTGTCTCGAATACAGTGCTCGGAATTGGAGCTGAAAGTCGAATGATCATTTTCCTGGCGACGGGGGGCGAGGCGAGGCCGAGACGACGAATATACATGCACGTCTCGAATGAGATGATCTTCGGAAGCAACAAGGATGGGAATCCTTGCCGACTGTGCAGGCGCAACCCGGCGCTATAACGCATGGCAGCATGGCAGCTGGTAACACGCAGATCGCTCGTTCTCTTACTGACACGACGACATGGATCTTTGTGGCCTCGAGCCTCTCATCATCTCATGCGGCATGAAACACCGGCTTCGAATCCTTTAGAGCGGTCGGTCGCTCTGGCGAATACGTGGACTACATCGCAGAAGGCTCAGACGCAGCCAAAGCGGAGCTGCGAATCGCTTTGATGAAGTACTTGCCAAGCGTGGTCTGTGTTCCCAAAGTCTCCACTCTACACGCTCGAGCTTCTCTGCATCCATCATTCATGTCTGCTCCCCCACGCTTTCTTGCAGCAAGACGTGTTTCCTTTGGGTCTTGTCTTGCCAGTCTTACACGGACCATGACGAGTGGGCTGACTCAGCCCACTCTTCATGGTCGATGCGCTCTTATCTTACTAGCAGAAAAGCGCAGCTCGTCCTAGTTACCTATACTAGTGGAAGCAGTACATGATAGACGATCAGTCGTCCATCGGGCATGAAAGACCG
The DNA here is from genome assembly GCA_000223685.2 of Zymoseptoria pseudotritici STIR04_4.3.1. Classification (NCBI taxonomy): domain Eukaryota; kingdom Fungi; phylum Ascomycota; class Dothideomycetes; order Mycosphaerellales; family Mycosphaerellaceae; genus Zymoseptoria; species Zymoseptoria pseudotritici. Next base: position 42,236 of record AFIR01000691.1, read on the forward strand.
CAAGGAGTTCAATCTTCGAAGCACTTGCTGGGGATTAGCCCGATTCAGCCGCTCGAGAGGTGAAAGGACGATGAGCACACGACGGGAAGACCAACGTGCGAAACGCAAGGAAATCCGCGCAGAAAGCTGAAGACAAGCAGCTGAAAGCAGAGGAGCACAGCGAGATGGTCAAGCATTATGAACGAGTGGCATATACGCGGGCTCAGTCTGCCAAAGACAATGATTGGTGGCCTACAGAGTATGGTAAAAGGGCTGTAGAGCACACTGCAGAGGTTGGTATCGGGGTCGCGAAGATGCTGGGAACGAATGGCTCTGCGTGGGCACTGTCGATTGGCATCGCACAAAGGCATTGGAGCAATGGAGACGCAGACCTGCCTCTTGAAGATCAGGTACAGCTTCAGCATGGTTGACCGGAGTGTTCCAACACGGGAAGGCTACTTCTAGATCTTCACTCACTCTAATTGCACGCTTCCACAGCAACGCTACTGGAAATAGGTACTGATCATGAACGCGATACGTCTCGGTCGTTTGAGCACGGCTCTTCGAGTCGTCGCAGCGCACCATCTGCGATATCACTCTGCCGGTCTCCCGGAACATTTCGAGAGGTGCATGCGCACGCAATCTCGGTCCACGCGCAATCGTCCGGAGCGATTGCCATCGAGTTGGCCCGTGCGGCTGTTCGCCATCCAGTCGACATTCATCCCCATGCATCGACCCACTCTTATCCGCCGAATGCTTGCACGCTATTGCACCTTCTAACGGGATCTCATTCCAGGACAGGGCTCCTGGTACGGAATTGGTGGGGGCCGTCTGGATCGTCGACTGTGAGCGGACGACTGTGACCGGTGAGTGTGTCTCGTTGCGGATAGAGTGCTTCCAGGTTGGAGCTGAAGACCACCACTGCCACCACAGGCTACCAGCTCATTCGGAGAAATTACGGAGGATACATGCATGGCTTGAACAGGATCCTGGAGTAACAATGGCATCAGTCTTCTTCGTGCGGATCCTGGTGGTGCAAACACGCGGGCTGCCACATGGCTGTGTACCACGTAGTCTGCTCGCACATTCACTGACATCTCGCCTAGATGGCAGAATGGTCTCGTGCGACATGAAACGCTAGGCCAAAGGTCTACGAACGAAGGCTTGATTCACCATTGCCACTACTCGACATCCCGGATGCCTTGCAGGAGGCCTCTCGACTGCGCCGCACAGAGCAAGGTCTATGTCCTGCTGTTTCTTTCTCTCGCTGCTGTTTTTAGATCGTCTTAAGATTTGGAGGACATCCTAATGGAGTCGCGGTGAAGTGGAAGACGTAACTCACAGTGTCTGCCTGATTCAATTTGGTCGCATAAGTTTGTGCGTCCTGGTCCCATTCCTCTTGTCTTTCTTCCAAGTCCTCTGTGCACCCTCCGGTTCAAGCAGCTGGTTGTCGTCTTTTCCTGCGGCTCTTCAACCTCGTTCTACCCCAATTCTCTTCTTGTGCTCGGCTTGTGTCACACACTTTGACCCACGCAACTCCTTGGCCCCTACTGCACCTTGTTTACGTTGCTGTCTCTCTTACTCAACGTACGGAATCAGCCATGTTCTCTACTCTGTCCTCATCATCTTCAAGGAATATCAAATTCCCGCTCTCTATGGGCGTTCGCCATCAGTCTGAGCAACGGAAGATGGTCACCCACGCTGCATCCTCACACATATCAAATGATGGTGTTACCATAAGCGATCCCTACAATCTGCCTGGAAGACAGCTCACATTGGGCGATGGCCCGAAACGTGACGACAATCGCGTCAACAGTAACGCACCGTCCGTCCCACTGACCGAGGAGGCCCAGTCGACCCCGAAACGCAAAGACCCTTTTGACTGGGAGACTTGGGAGCAAGATCTCGATCACAGCAATTCGGAAAACGAGACCTGCAGATCTGCTACCGCCGAAAATAGCAAGGATGCGTTCTCTATCTCGGGAACACCATCATTCATCCTCGGAGAAAAAGAAAAAAGTGAGAAACACAATATCTGAAGTCAAGAAGAAATGGCAGCTCGATGAGCCCGGGTTCGAAGAATTGACGCTCGTCTGGTTCTCCGGCGACGAGAAACGTCGGTGGCAGGACAACATTTCGTTGTGGGAGAATCTCAAGAAACTCTCCGACCAAGTCCCACCACTCGAGATCGCGAAAATGTTCCTCTCTCGAGCCGTCGAGAAGAGGGTAGACGACCGCAGAGCAATTGGTTCCAAGGGCCGACCATCCGACGAGCTCACCGCGAAGGATGTCCAGCACGTGCTCCAAAACCTCGAGGTCAAGCATCTGGGCGATCATATTGTGACCTATCGTCTCAAACCCGATCCGAAGGAATTCCATGCTGTCATGGAGCGATACATCCAAGTCGATCCAGAGGCTGCGGACGAAACGCAAGAGCAGCCGCCGGTCGTTTCCCCTGGCGCCCAGCGATGCGAGGCTGAAGCATCCACCGGATCTTCAACAACCATCAGAAATTCACCTGTCATAGATCGGAAGGCGTGGACGCTGCAGAAGCTTCGGTCAGATCTTAACAGCAGAAACTACAAAGATAGCGCAGTTCAGAAGCTCAACTAATGATTGCAAAATGCAAATAGCAAAGTTTTTAAAACAGATGTGTAGTCAACTCATTGCACAGTCTCGTGCGCCCATTCATCGATGCAACGTGCTGTGATGCGTTTCGACTTGTTATTTCAGCTTCATCTTCATACAGGGGACACAATTAGCAAGTGCGAGCAACACGATTATTTTCAAGCATCGTTACCATTCACTTCCATCGCAGACTAAAAGAGCACAGACCATCCTGGTCCGTGCACAGCGAAATACCGTTACCACCCAGAAAAGTGCAGCTGGTCTTCTTTCGTCAACCCGTTCTTCTCGATTCTACTATCCAGTAAATCGATGACTGGAGCAAAGGCGGCGAGCAAGGACACAGACAAGGGTGAGAAGAGGCACGACAGGCTAATCGTCGGTCAAAGTCTGGAATCCTTCAATATGCAGGTTTGCGGCGCGGCACGCTACCTGTCGCACTACTTTCGCTAAGGAGATATGACTGGGGTATTTTCATGAAACGGCATCGGAAATGTGACAGACTTCTGATCGCTGTGCCGCACGTCCTCTCGCTCTACAATGTATCCCACGCCTGCTCTTAATTTTGGCTGTGTCTCGGGCGTCCCACGTTTAGTCACTGCTGCCTGTTGCGTCCAGCTTTGCCCTCGCTGCACGCTTGGGCCTCTCTACAACCTGGCAGTTCCTCTCAGTCCACGTCGTGGTACCTCCTAGTCGATCGCGTGGCTCCGTGTTGAGGAGTCAAGTACAGTAGACGGATCCCCCAAACTCAACATGCCCTTGGGATACCTCGAAATATTTGTTTACCACCCACTTTCGGCCTTCACCATTCTTTCCAGCCATTACAAACGTTGTTTCGCTGATAAGCACACTCATCGTTCATCCTCCATCATCTCGGCCTAATGTCTATTATCTTGAAACTCGATCCTCGCTTGCTCGAAGCAGAAGCATTGCGTGTGCTGAAGAAGTCTTCTGGTCGAGAGTTGGACGCCCAAGCTTCACGTCGATCCGCAGATGAAATCGATCCCGTGATCGAAAGCGACAACGATAGCACAGCCACTAGCGATTCCAGGGCATCTTCATGGGACTCAGAGCCTGTGGCAACTGGATCTCGTCGGGGTGCCGAAACCCATACCTTCAAGCGGAGTCAAAGGGCTTCCAAGCCGACCGCAGCGAGAAAACGACGAAAACGTGGTCCCAATCTCGTTACATTCGATCCCAGCATGCAACAATACTTACTGGACCTATACTCAGATATCAAGAAGAATTGGAGGGAACACACATTCAACACAATGATGGACAGGCTATACCCGAACACATCAAAGTCGCCCTGGCGGCAGAATATCTCAATGATGCAAGGCCTGGTGGAGTTGTCCAAGCATTTCGCGGGCCAACCGTATCGTGCGGAAGACTTGCTTCGGGAGGCAATCGAATCTCGAAAAGAAGCGGCCACAGGTGCTGTACTGAGCCGACTCACTGCAGATGATGTCAAATACGCGCTTTCCCATCTAATGGAAGTCGAGTCTCAAGTTGAAGAAGAGAGCGTGGCAGAGGACATGGAGCCTGGTCCTGAGCTCCTGGACGATGCCCAGGAAGAATTTGGCTCCGCTGAACGTGTCAATGGTCGAGACCAAGCGGGTGAAGGAGCAGACGATCAGTCTCAAGGTGGACCTCCTGCTTCGTCAGGCTCAGCAAGCCCATTGTCGGGCAGCCACACTTCGACCACGCAATCCTCTACAGCCAGCAAAAGTACCACGGCCACTTCAGCATCTTCGACATCTGTGGAACTCCCAGACGTGGAACAACTTAGACGCATCCACGAAATTGAGTTGGCGATGAAGCAAGACAGGGAACGTGTGAGAGCGTACCTTCGAGAAGAGACTCAACACCTACGAGATGCCGCAGAACGGGAAAAAGAGGCTGCAGAGTTCGAGCTGATGGCCAGGGACCTTGTACAGTCGGCTAGAGAGTGTAAGGAGTTGGCCGAAGAGGGCAAGCGATATGCACTAGAGTGCCGTCAGCAAGCTGTGCAAGGTGATCAAGCGATACGAGCCAAAGTTGAGCAGCTGGACAGAGCGTTGGCAGATTATCGGGAAGGAGTTGTGACTGGAAATTGAGATTGAGAAGACGTTCAATTTACCGAGGCCGAGAACGATTTGCTGTAACGTAGGGTTGTTCTAGGTAATTGTTCGTGGAATATTTTGATACCGCCCTAGGCGCATTCATCGAAATGCTTGGATTTGAGGTGAACAATATCACAAGTGCTTCACAACGAACATTACTGCGAGACTGCAACATGAGACTCCATACATAGACTGCCGGATAGCATGCAGATAGTTTGATCTAAGTCACCATCAACCGGTTGCCGCGGATCGAACAAGGCTGATCTGTAGTGATCGAGCTCTAACGTATGTGACATGTTCATTCGGTCGATTGTCCGTGCAAGTATCTAGTCGATCTTTCAGCACATGTTCTCAGCATTCCCTCATGAGTCTTTCCGTCGCACTCCTCTCCTCTTGTCCCCCTCCACGTCGATCGATCTCTTCCACCTCCCCGTCGAAGCTGCTGTGCCGCCGACCACCCTCGACAGTGCAAGGATTGAATCCTTGTCGCGCTACAAGCTGCTGCGCCCATCAATCCTGCCACGGTCTATGATTCGACATTCGAGTGCCTGCTAGCCTCCCATTCTCGAGTCCATAGTCTGAAGGTGCTCTCGCTTTGCTCAGTGCCTCTTCCAGTGCTAGTTAGCTTGTTAGCTTGAGGCCGCGTGTATCTTCCCGATTCCGCGTGAACCACACCACGTGCTAACGGACGTGCCGTCGCTGTTTTCCTCTGCTCTGCTCTAGGTCCAAGCCCCAGACGACGCCATTATTGTGTGCTAACGCTCCTCTGCTGTGCCGCAAGTGTTGGGCTCGCAATTGTCTTGCTCTTCCTCGGACGTCACCTGCAGGGTGTCTTCACGGAGAGCTTGGTCAGCTCCTGGTCATAATTAGTCCATCTGTTCGTACGGAACTTGATCCTCCGATCTCCCATTCACAGTGTCTGATTCACCGTCCACGATCCTCGGCTTCTCATGCTTTGGCAGTCGTCACATCTCCTTCGATCTACGTCCCACATTCGATACAGCCTCGGCATCTGGCATCTTGTCTTTTGTTCACGTCCAGATCCGGCACTTCCTTCGGCGTATATTCCACGCTCGTAGGGATCCATGGCTGTCCCAAAGCCTTCATTGCTGGTAACCCTGAAGATTTCCCCTCAGGCTCTCAGGAGGATCGAGTATGGTAACACAACGGGTCATCATGCATCATCGAGGTCGTCGACTATCCAAGTAATGCCGGGCCCCTCCAAGACTGCAAACACAGACCGCTGGTCAAAAGCCAACGATTTGGGAGTATATGAGAGCGAGGAGGAAGGAACGGGAGAACCTCGGTCGCCTTCGCTCCCTTTCCAGCACTGGAGTGATCTGGCAGTTCGTACCACGCCCAGGAATAAGGACAAGGGCCCGACGACACTGTATAAATCGCATGAGGTATTTGACCAGACTGACCCTAATGGCGCCGCCTTGGATCTTGCACGCGAGCAGAATGACAAGCGCGATCGAGATGATCAGGATTTTGAGGAGAGAAATCGGAAGCGTAGAGCGACTGCAACCGTCCTGCCGCTTGACGACAGAAAGAAGAGACTCGAAGAGTTATACGATGGTATCGTGTGCAATTGGAGCGAATATGTCCTGAACGAAATGATGCAAAGACTGAACCCACAGAACCTGTGGCCTCCCTTCTCAGAAAACCGAGCACTGATGCAAGGGCTGAAGGCCCTTTCGGATTGCTGCGATGCTGTTGCATCGGAGGACTTGCTTCGTCGAGTGGCCAGTGAGAGGATCGAATTGCGTCCTGGCTGCGGTTTGCCAGCATCGAAGAGACTAATCGCTGAGGATGTTCGACATGTCCTCGACTACCTCAAGAGTGGTGGATCTATTGGAATTAACTTTGATAATCTCCCAAACTCTACTTACATCTTCTATCAACTGGATGGAACCCCTAAGAAACACGGCGTCAGCCTGAGCGATGGACCTGCATCGCCTATGGTAGAGTCGGGCGAAGGGTCCTCGAGCTCAACTTCCAACAGCTCTCATCTAGGGTCAGGCGAGCCAATTGCTCCGGCTCAGCGGTCTCCAACTCTGAAGGCCTCACCCGGCCCGGGTCGGCCTTCCCGTCAGCCCTCGGTCTGCTCGGCGGCCCTTGTAGAGCTGATGGTCCATAAAACATTGGCTCGAGTAAGGCAAGGCGAGGCGGAGATTGTGCGAAAGAGACAAGCGCAGGCGCAGTTTGAAGAGAACGCCCAAAGACGCATCGGCGAGATTCAGGAGCGCCGTAATGAGATGCAGAGGCTCGAACAAGAAATTCAAGAGCAGGAAAGAGCAGTTCGGGCAGATCAGCAAGCGAACGAAGAGCGCCGTCGAGAGCTTGTTGCAGACGAAGAGACAGTCAGGCGAGACAGAGAGAGTTTGTCCAACATCAGAAAGAGCATCGACGATGGATTGAGCTTTCCCGGTAGGGCTAGCGAAGGGACTGAGAGGTTGTGAGCAGGCGCAAATGTACTTAGGGGACCAGGGGATTTCCTTTGGGTAGACCTTGTGTACTGAGTCAGGTATGTCCATTCGGCCTGCGCCTGTCTCTCCCTGAGGTCAAATACCTACACACCAAGCTATACTCCTCAACAGTCTCAGCATCCGCAAGAATAGCACCACGCTGATGGATGGACGCCAACTCCGACCCCTGGACCCCGCTCTCACAGTCCTCATCATGCTTATATCTCGCCCCAGTGAATGTCAAATTCTCAAACACGGCACAAGGAATAGGTCCCGAGGTTCCGTTGGGGTAAGTTTGGTAGAAGTCCGAAACAGCCCATTCGGCGCTCGTCTTGTGAAGAGCCAGCCTGCCAGTGAGGATTTCAGTTGAATTGCTTTCAGACGGCGCCCCGTATGGAAACGAGCTCATGCATAGCGACAGCGCATCGAAATGTCGGACTTCGACCGATCGTCCAGCTTGATTCGGACATGCCCGTCTGGTCGATAGAACTCGTCGTGCTTCTGCTCGAGCATGGAAGTTTCCAACATGGTTGGTCGATTTCTCCTGGCTTGCTGTCGACGCTCCGAAGCTTGCCAGCAGGACCTGGATGTGCTACTGCTAAAACAAGGCTGGAGAAGAGGTATGTGTTGATTACCACGCAGAGCTTCATGTTGACGTGCTGGTGGAGGGTCTATTCCAATCTTTTTGTGATATTCCGACGTTGGCAGAGCGATGAGCTTCGTTCTCGATAGTCCTGCAAACTTGAACGAGGACGAGACAGGTTATCTCCTTCTGGTCTGCGCAGTCTGGTGCCAGATGAAGTCAGCCACATCATGGTTCTCGTGCGAGATCCCCAAACTGCCGTCCAAAGCCCTATCCGAGCTGAGCAGGAATCGAAACTCCGAGACTTCATTCAAGTCTATGAATGCTCTCCAGTGGCTCTGGTGCAGAGTATGCGGCAACCAGGACAGTAGTGGATGTTTCGAGGCCTGCAGATGTGTCGGGCCGTCGTGTCCCAATCGAGAGCCATCGCTTGCGTGCATTGTGCGCGAGACAGCAGCATGCCGCTCGTCAGACTGCGAGGGCAGTACCTTCGAGAACCCCAATGTTGCGGTATTCATCAGGGCCCTCCAGTGTCAACAATTCGAAAGTCATCTTCAGTCCGCGGGTGCATCTGTCAAAGGCACGTATCGCACGCCCATCTCCTTCTTCTTTGTCACCGTGCCATCGGCAGACTTGTCAATGACATAGATATGCTGCGAGCCATCCTCTTCAACGGGAATGAACAGCCTGTGATCCCAGTCAGCCACAATCCAACCGAGCATTGAACTTATGCCGCCTTACCTTCCCGGCGCCTTCAGCTGCTCCACCAAGTGATCAGGCAGTCCATTCGCAGCAGCACCGACGTGTATCGCATCCCACGGCGCACCCCTCCTCCATCCGAGCCTCCCGTCTGCTTTCACAAACTCCACGATCTTCCCTTCCAGCAACGCTTTTCCCTCCTCGCTCTTACTCATGTTGCTCTCTCCCATATCCCGCAATGCAGTGATATGTTCCACACCCACCACTTTTCCGCCCGGCTGCACCAATGCTGCAAGTACGTGTGTGAGGTAGCCGCTACCGCTGCCGACGTCGAGGACTGAGGCTCCAGGGCGGAGGTAAGGGAGGAGCGACTCGGCGGCTGCGGCGTGCATGTGTGGGGCGGAGATGGTAGCACGGTGTCCGATGGACTGCGGAGAGTCTTGATAGGGCGCTTCAGGAGCATAGTGGGCTCGGTCGACCTAGAGCGTCGGAGGAATGTTAGAATGTCGATCGATTGATGCCGCTTGTCGCTGGCGTACGCTCTTCATGGCTTCGCTGACGCGAGGACTGTTAATGAGGCCCGCCTCGACCATGTTGTTGATCAGAGCCTCATTCGTGACTCCGGAGCACCGCCATGCCATGTTTGCGGCACCCCGTCTGGGTGCAAGTCGCGAGGTTTGAGAACCTATCTTGGTCCAACAGTCAAGACTGTGGGCAAGGCGAGATGAGAGAGACAGGATTGTAGCAATTTGCGGCGCCGGATCTGGGAGTCGATTCAAAAGCTTGTGGAGGGAGAAGGTGAGATGAATGGCAGTATTAAAGAGCTCTCAGTATCGCAAAGCTACGTGAAGTGAGGTCGTCAAAGGTGATGTCGAAAGTGGAGAGCTCCAAGAAGGAAGCCGTCGTCAGGCCGCTGAAAACAAGATCCGCGTGGGCCACTTCTGCCGCCCTTCTGCTTCGACGTCGTCTCTACATCGCTTTTCGCTCGGCCATCGGCCATGGAATTGTCAACCCCCTCATCGCGACGACCGTCCACAGCCTATATCGCATGCTGCGCCTCCCCAACAGAAGCAAGTCGCAGCTGCAGCCACATAATTACCGCGCATTGTCCGGAGAAGAACCGCGCATTGTCCGGAGAAGAATCAATCGAGTTCCATGAAGCAAACACCGAAGGTGTCGCAAGCTCACATTCGGTCAAACAGGCCCTTCTCGGTCTAGGCCACAGTCCCGATTCTTCATGGAGACCCATCTGGTTCCTGGATACTTCTAACACTGACCGGTCAGCATGACCCGGAGTAGTCGGTCTCTTGTATACAGTCTGGCTTGGCAAGTCTCGTCTCGAGGAAAGGACTCAGCGCGGCGGTACAAGGACTCTGGAATGAGATCATTCGATGCGAAAATGACGAAGGACTTCTAATGCAACGCACTACAACGCCTTTCGATAACGAGGCTATGTGTCACCGTGTATTAAAAAATTGAGAGAACTCCTCGCGGTGCCTCCCACGATCATGCCCGAACCCAAAAGCATCGAGCAAAGTTCGCCCACCTCTGTGCCCACCCTCGACCACAGCTTCCTCCTGGACGTGCGCGATCAACATCGAGGCTAAATTGATGTTTTCCTTGGCCAGCCTCGAGCTAGCGACGCCCGCGTCCGGCCCTGCCTGTGCACTCCGGAGAGACCACGGGCTGTTGAAGGGACGCTCTCTCTAGAATCGGCCGGATGGATCATCGTCGTCAGCCGCTCTCTTGACTTTGAGTTTATCTGGCCCGTCGCAACCTGGGTCCTCGGGGTCGCATCCGTAAGGGTCGCGGGCTCTCTTGACCTTAGTTTCGGTCAGTCCATTGGAGCCAGATGGATCATCGTTTTCAGGTTCTCTCCTGACTTTGAGTTTGTCTGGCCCATCGCAACCTGGGTCCTCGGGGTCGCATCCGTAAGGGTCGCGGGCTCTCTTGACCTTGGTTTTGATCGGGCCATTCGAGCTGGTCAAAGGATCGACAATGGGCCGGCGGTGAACCAAGTTGCCCACCGCCACGGCATTGTCTGCGGCGACTGGTACCGCCACGGCGTTGGCGATGGCCATGGCGGCGAGGAGGGTGCTCGTAAAGAACTTCATCTTGAGCTCGTCGTGTCTGGAGTCGTTTGGGCAAAGAGTCGGATTGATGAAGCTTGATTATGCGAGCTTTGGTGGACCCGGAAGGAACCTTTCTGTGATGATGGAGTTGATTTTGGGGGGGAACAGACCGCTTCTTAAGTCTGCTGTGGACCTGCGCCTGGCGGAACCTGCGAGCCCGGTACCGGGGTCTTTGATTCCGACAAGTTCCGCAACAGCGACCCTTTCGATGCAACATTGCGAGACGGTCTGCAGACTGTCTTCTGCATACTGGCACTAGTGCCCGTCGACGATCGCTCTGGACACGCCCTGTTTGAGCAAGTAAAGCCCTGCACACGCCATCTTTGAGCAAAGACCGCCGTGTTCTCGAGCGTACAGTGGCACCTCAGCACTTCCCGGAGCACATCTCTCTGACCGACCTTTACCTCGACTAGCCAGATTGGGCCAGAAACAAGCGAGCCGAAGTCGCGAAGCAGCGAAGCGAAACATCCGAGCAAGGGAAGGGGCGAGGGAAGTGAGCGCTAAGAAGCTCGAGCTCAAGAAGATACCGACGGACGTACGATGCCTGCAAGGAGAAGGTATGGAAAACACGACTCGGGTCTCAGGGAGGAGGCTGGGTTCGCGAGGACGCTGTTAGCTTCTCCTGATGAATGTGCAAAACCTGTTGCTCTCAATTAGGTCAGGCATTAGATCAGATTAGATCAGGAAGACGCTGATAACTTTCTCGAGACCTCACTTCCTCCCTGCTGACTTTACTACAGACTCCGAACCAAAAGCAAGAAGTAAAGCCTAGCCCCATGAAGCATTCGAGCCAGTGTGACATCAGGAAAACCGTCACCACCTTTGATCACCGGCGTAAGCACTACTCTAGGTATGCCTTCCACAGTCTGTAGTAGGTCTCGAACAGAGCGGCGGCCTCGGAGGAGTACAGTAGCCTTGACCTCGGCAGTTTGGTACTCAAAGAGCGAAACCACCTTCATGGAGCGGGAACTGGCTCATGCTGTGCAAAGAGCTCCTGTCACAAAAGCAGGGAAAGCCTTTGGCAGCGTCTTGGCGTCGGCGAGGATTGGTACACGTCACATCCAAAAGGAGGACTGCCGGCAGGGATCCCCGCAAGAATGGCCCGAGTACATGGGTAGGGCTGGTAAATCTCCAACCGTGCTCCTCATGAAGCGATCTCAATGCAAGGTCAATCGCGCCGATTGTGACCATCCACCTCGGACGAGTCGGGTAACAGATGACGCAGGTTGCCATGTAAGACGATCATGATTGTGAACGATACTGATAAGTCCACGAAACGCAACGAGTCACGGACCAATGAAAGCGGCATTGTCGTCTGGGCAGGCATCAATTTTGGCGGCCATCCGTGGCTTCGTAGTTGCGATGAAGATGAGATGGTCTTGGAATTATCGGTGGTCAGTTCCTCCGAGCACTGCCTACATCATGTGCCGACTGTCGACTCCGCGCCGTGAAAAGCGCCGGCATGACGACCACTTTGATGGACTGACGTCCGGGTGCAAGGATACCGCTGATTCCTTGAAATCCCTCATCCGCTGCATCCGCTGCATCCCGGACATCCTGGCACAGTCCGATTGCAGAGCGACAGATGAGCAGAACACCTCAATAGTCAGCGCGCTACGTACCACATGGCTGATCTGCATTGCAAGAACAATAACGCACAGATGAATCGAAAATGGGAGGCGAAGTGCAAAGAAGCATGCGCTATCAAGCTCTTTCGAAGGGGAACGTCGACCAAGGCTTTTGAAAACCTCGGGCCTGCACTACCCAGCATCAGGGTTCCCGACACGGCCTGTCGACGAGCACAGATCATCACGCGCGGCGGCGAAGCGCTCCGGCACCGCATCGATGGGAATAAAATGCCATGTCTGACCTACGCCTTTCTCCTCTGAACAACCAACAACCAACACCCACACTGCTTTCCACTTCCACGACCCAGGCACTCCATCACATCAAGTCTCACCACCAACAACATGCAAATCAAGAACATCTTTCTCGTCCTCGCATTTGGAGCCTCCACCATCTTCGCGCGTACGTTGGGACGTTCCTCGCTCGTCATACCTGAGAGACTCTGACAATCGTGCAGAGACCTACAACGAAGCTGATTGCAATGCCGTGAAGGCCACCTGCGAAAGAGCGGCGTACAAACAACGTCTGGGCGACGACTACCTGCACGCCTGCAAACGTGGGGCTGCGTGTTTGAACAAGGGCGGCGGGCCTTGCCGGCCTGCGCAGGGTCAGGTCTGTGGGAAATGCTGTTAGTCGGGCCTTGATCTCTTCGACGGCGAAGATGTGGAGGAGACCGGCTGCGTTTGTGGAGGACTAGAAAAGCTGTCAAGAGGTGTTTGGGCCCTATCGGGCAGCCTCGGACTGTGAGGCGACCTGGCCATCGGCTTGCTGAGACCTCCGGCTGAAACTCTTGTGGCTGCAGTACGACCGTCAACGCTCTTCCTTTCCGATACACTTGTTGAGGGTCTCGCTCGTACTCCTCAGCTTTAGTCAGAACGGCAATGACAATCGGCGGTAATTAATGACCACGGTCACAGCATCTTCTTGTGTCTTTTCTCCTTCGAGGAACGGGTCTGCATGTCAGTGAAGGTTGGTTCTCCTCTTCCTCTTGACCTTTTATTAAACGAAGTGATGCCAGAACTGGAGACAGAATGTTGCACGGACTAGATCCGATGGATTCATCGCGATTCCCTGCGATTCCATGCCGAGTCCACGAGGTGCACAGTGCAATGCAATGGTGATTGGGGCAGAGCGGTGGGGGGTTGAAGTGAAGGAGCTTGCGACTGAACGACCCCCCTGGGCGAGCGTCAATTTACCTCCGAACTTTAGCCGTCAGAGGGCTGGAATTCCGGCTGAGCGCATACAGCAATGTTTACGCGCGGCGTGCTAGCTGCTACGCGCACTAATTTTCCACACACAACCTCCGCTAGCACTTTCCTAAGAGGAGAATTAATCTTCCTTCTCCTTACGCGCGGACAAACATAAGGCTAGGCGACTAGGTACTTTAGAAAAAATCGAGTTAAAGGACGATATCCGAGCAAAAGGACAACATTCGAGTAGAAGGACGACGTTTAAGTAGAAAGACAATGTTTAAGCAAAAGATCGATATTAAGTATACTAATTTAATATCTATTCTCGAGAGTAAGAGTCTTTATCTATTTAGAAGAAGCTAACATAGCTAACTAGTATAGGAGCAGAACAGGTAAAGGATCTCGCACTTCCCGCTTATTAGCAGTTTTCCTTACGTCGGCATTGCCCTTATACGGCTAGGAGATTACTGCGAGGCCTGTAGAGTACGCTAAGCGGGAGTAGCCGACGGGAGGGCGGGATCCTTTGCCTGTTTCGCTCCTATACCGGTCAGCTGCGTTAACAACTTCCCCTCGACCCAACTTCCCCCTTGCACACGTTACAAGACCCGGAGGTACGGCGGTAATTGGACTGCCGCCTTCCTGAAAGAACCAGCACTGCCTCGATTACGGTGGCTCATGCACGAGAGCGCGCGGATAATGGGCCATAAATGGAAGCGGAACCAACTCGACCCAGCTCACTCCCTTTGCGGTTTGAATATCATCCTTGTTCCAATATCACGATCGTAGCCCTACCCTACGAATTGCGAGAGAGTTCTAGCGCTGCATGAAACAAAGCCAGTGGGATGGGGATCAAATCACGTGCGCTCATGCCGCCGGTCACCAAAGTCGAACTAAAAAATTCGGCGCTAAGACTTCCTGCCGAAGACCTCAGACGCGAAAGCGGAGTCGGGCCTTCTCCATCGGGACAAGAGGATAGGCCAGGCCGGCGGACGTTGTGGTCGTCCTCGTCCACCGCGAACATCAACAGACACCCCCAGGACAACCCATCGTTGTTCCGAAGACCTGGCCGGACAGCCCCAATATCTCCAGACCGGCGTTGAGAACGCCGCCGACGCCTTCGCCTGCGATCAGACCTGCTGACGCTGCCTGTCCATATAGCTGAAAGGAGCGCGGTAAATGGTTTGCCCAGTACCATGCAAGCAAGGCACCACCAAGCATTGCCGAACCGTAAACGGTAGCAGGTAGAACAAATGCCATTGAAATGACCATCATACTAGGGTGGTACTGCCTCACCCACAAGCGACGTCCAGTCCACACGCAATGTCGGACGAGCACATCAGCGACGCCCAGGCCAGCCATACCAGCCGCGCAAATCATGCTGGATGGCGGGATCCGGGAGGCAGGATCGATGGCGGCAATTGCAATCACACGCCAGGTAGATGCTGCTGGGACCGGGAAGACACACCTGACTGCGTCGATGTCGCTGATGCAGGTGTAAGCGGAGTTGAAGAGGACAAAGATTCCCGGGGCGATGAGGGCAGCAAAGGCCGTCCCAATGGCCTGCGCGAACCACTGCGACCTTGGTGGCGTACGTAATAGGAACCCCATCCGAAAGTCTCCCATGAGGTCTATTGAAAGAAAGCGCGAATGTGAGTGGAGGTATCAGCACCTGTGAAAAATGGCATGGCACTCACCCGAAACTTGGCCGGCGCTGATAGCTGTCAGAGATCCACCGAGAAGGCCCAGAAGGTGCATCTTGGATAATGTCCAGTCTCTTCCCGATGCGTCTGCGGCAAGCAGAAATTGAGTCGTTGTCGAAGAGGCGGTCACAGGGGTGATGTCTGTGGGCAAGACCGTCATGTCAGTTCAAATTACCATGGCGGACTCGCTTTCTCGTACCCGTCGCTCCCGTCGCATGAACGGTGAGAAATGCGAACAAAAAGACCATGATCAGGGCCAAACAAGTCTCGCGCACCGGCAACCCGAATTCCAGCTTCATCATGACACAGCAAGCCACGATAGCAACGACAAGTCCGGGCAACCAGATGCCGGGGCCTATCATCTCCCCGGGCGCTGCTGTATCCACAATGGAATCCGATGAGCGCAGCGACTTTCCTCCGGACCGCCTTCGTCGACCTCGCGCCACGTTTGAGCAATGTTCCCAGATCGACACGGCAGAAATCCAGAAAAGGCGCCACTGGCATGCAATTTCTGCACACAATGTCAGCGGTGCTGAATGAGACACGGACCATTAGCTCACCTGCTAGTGAGATTGCCAACAAGCAGGCAACTGAGGGCCAGGTAAGCCAATATCGTGGACTTGGGTGGTCGGCTCGCGTGAAATCCTCCGTCATACTATAGTATGACAACAAGGAGCTGCCGGGAAGCTCTTCTCCGAAAGCCAAACTATGGCGGACGAGTAGAGGACCGATGACTCCCCTGCACCGTTAGATGGTATCTGGCGCGAAGGAGATAGACGAAAGCGTACCATGCGAGGACAGAACCAAGAAAGAAGTTGGCGGCGACATGAACGCCGACTATCATGCCAGTCCCGATAAACGCGGGCGTCCACTCGATGAACCATCCCCAGCTTTCCAGCATCACGGCAGTCTCGCTATCAGGATACAGGTAGAGAAACCACGTCATGGGATGCCAGTCCTGGGACCATCAGTCAGCATGCGTCGATAACTCGACATCGGCCTCTCCAGTTTCCGTACCCAAAGCAGCCCAATGGCATATTGGGAGAACACACGCAGCGAGACCGCGACCGAGAACATCGATAGCAGAACTCTCGTTCTCTGTTTGGCAATTTTTGAGTGCCCATCGACAGCTTGATGCATGTCTCGGATCATGGTCGCTGTGGCCGATGGAGTCGGGAAGATCAGTCGCAAGTCGCGCGCTACTTGTAAGATGAAGAACTTTCGCACTATGTTGTCCTCCGTCAGGTTCTCAACGCAAGCAAGCCCTTCACCAGCGGTAAATACGTCTTGACTTACATGCAGCCCCGAGGAACAAGCCCAAAGAGCCTCCGATGGCTACAAGCGACACCAGCCTCCAAAAGTCCGTAGCGGGATCTGTGAGCAATCGGAGATGATACATCGCCGGGATGGCAGAATTGAACGCGCTGCTCATCCCTCCGGCTGCGGTAGCGACGGTCTGAACGATGTTGTTCTCCCGCGGGCCGAATTCTCCTCCGAATATCCGAGGCCACATCGAACCAACTGGACACGCTTTCAGGACCGCGAATCCTAGGAGAGACTATGGCGACGTTTAGTCGAAGATGTGCAGAGCACGAGCCGAGAAAAATTGTTACTCACTGCGAATATATTCGCCGACATTGTCCAGCCCGACTTGAGACCAAGGTACATGTTGGATGCATTGACCAGCATTCCGCAGAGGAGTCCCACGAAGACCGCGCGAGCCGTGAGAATGTAGTCTCCATCTTCTGAGAGGTCAGCCAGGGGTCGGAACGGATCGATTGGGAATGCTTCGTTCTTGTCTTCACCATCTTCGAACACGGGCTCGTAGATGTAGTCTGCCATGGGAGGCGCACGCTTGCGTAAATGCTCTGGCCGTTTGTTGCTGCGGTGGATGATCTTTGCATTTCGTTGGTGACCCCAGGTGTATCTCGAAAACCTGGATCGAGTCTTCGCCTGCGTGCTTCTCCCCTTCCGTCCGAATCTGGAGAGCCAGGCCATTTTAGGTTACATAGCATTTGACATAGCATGAGGCCATTCCGTATTTGGACGGATCGAGACAGAGTGAGCTCACGAATCTAATTGAATATTCCTTATCGTTGCTATCCCTACCTCCTACGCACAATCACCGACCGAAGGGTTGCAATGACTTCACTTGCCAGGTTAGAGTCACCATGGTCAGGGATGCTACGCAAACTGCTGCAATTCATTTGGGGATGCTACTCTTCCTATATAGCAACAACAACATGTCTGCCTGCTCCTTTGCCGCGTTCGTCAAAGACGCCAACCTAATTCTCGTTTACATACCAAGGCCTTGTGTCCCGATATTGGCTTTGCTGTGCTAGGACCCTCAACGATGGAAACCACTGCGATGCATTTGTCAGTCGTGCAACAAGACATGTAGAAAGGGTTGACAAACAGGAACACCCAGCCCTGTCGCGGCATCCCATCCAGACATTGCCGGGAAACCTGAGGTGTTACAACCAGGGATCGAGCCTGCGATGATGTCCCTCAGGCCTTTATAGCCCTTTTTGTACAGCCATGGGTTGAGCCAACCGAGAGCAGGTTTGCCTTCGGCGGCCAAGGCATCGTTCAAAAGTGCAACGATGGCTGCGACCGCGGGCGTTGAGGCGCTGGTCCCGTCGATCAGTCGAGCTGAGCCTTGATATACCGTGATGTAATGGTAGCTCCGAGCAGAGAGGTCGGGGTACGCCCGG
Organism: Zymoseptoria pseudotritici STIR04_4.3.1; assembly: GCA_000223685.2. Classification (NCBI taxonomy): domain Eukaryota; kingdom Fungi; phylum Ascomycota; class Dothideomycetes; order Mycosphaerellales; family Mycosphaerellaceae; genus Zymoseptoria; species Zymoseptoria pseudotritici. Next base: position 60,054 of record AFIR01000691.1, read on the forward strand.
CCAGTCCGGTTGTACAGTCCACGATGCTCATCTCCAAGCCTCTCGAGGTATTCCTCGACTACCTGCTGCTGATAAGCAGGACGAGGGAAGTAGTCACTGAAGCCTCCACCCGCCACGAACCCTCGCCGAGCGTCGAAGCCCGCAATCTCGGGTTCCAAGTTCCGCGTGCCTCCTACTGCTGTAACGTAGGGACAAGACGCGGGAAAGGTGGGAAGGAATTTTTCTCTCCGGAGGCTGTCGTTGCTGAAGCAGGATCCATCTTTCCCGACGCCGTCGTCGCCGCTGGCAAAGAGTACTGAGACCCCCCGGGCTCCGAGCATCGCAAAACCCCGACAGACTCGCTGTGCGTACCAGTATGGAACAGACTGCTCCTCGTCGGCGTACGACGTAGTGATCACACTTGGCAACTTCGGCTGTGCCAGCACGTAGTCGAGCCACTCGAGATAGGGTTCATTCTTGTTCTCAGTGGAGAATGTACTACTGTCGAAAGGTCCCCTGCCACCCACGTTGTAAGTTGTGACTGGGATGGGATGGCTGAGTCCCATGATGGTTTGTGCATTGAGATTGCCCTCGAGTCCGACATGTCTCTCGGCCTGTTCTTCGGTCACTGGGCTTTGCTGCTCGAGACCGTTGGCTACGATCTCGGTGACAATCGCGGACGATGCCCCAGCGGCATCTTCTCGATAGCGTCGCAGATAGATCTCGATGTCCGATTTGTTGTTCACGTTGTCCAGGTAATTCACGATGCCAATGCCAGTTTTATGTGGGGCTCGTGGTGTGTAGCCCAAGAAACCATAAAGGGTACGGAGACACAGCGGAGAAGTCGCCAGTGGGTTGCAAGCTTCTCCCGGCGTTGGAAAAGTCGAGATGTTCGCAATGTCTGGTACATCCATATGTCCCATCTCTGCCCGATCGACTGCTGCCATTTCTGCGTAGCTCGTAGTGCCTGCCCGGTCAAGGCCGGTAGGGGGAACTTCAAAGCGTCGAGTCAAGTGCTGTGTTGCCTTCCCTTCCTGGTAGGGAAACACATTTGAAGGATAAACGGCCTCTACATGAGAGTGAAGATTTTCAGGTAATGACCAGTGCTGCGTCCGTAACACCGTTCTCTCAGGGCTTTCTTGATGATAATACAAGCCGTAAGTCGTGTCCAAGAGCTGTTCGGCGTCAAGGACTGAGAGCCAGATATGGACCGTATCACCAAGCCTGCCGTTGCGGTGTTCGTAGTGACCATGAGCAAGTAGCCAGCTGTTTACCAAAACTTGAGCTTCGTTGCTTGGTCTGACGAGTTCTCGCAGCTCGTCTGCGCTCATGTGACGCCCGTATAGACTATGGTCAGGGTCAGCGACTGATATCAAAAGCAAGTCAGCAAATCTGCATGAGCCACTGATAGAGAAAAGGGACCGTACTGTGCTGCAGCTGTTGTTCAAGATGATCAAACTGCTCATGCTTGAGTCCAATGCTTAACCAGAACATGTGATCCTTCGGTGCTGGGGCTCTGAGTGTCCATTTGGACGAAATTGGATGGTCGTTCTTGAGGAGATACCCGGGGCGTGAGATTCGTGGGCTTGCACTGTTCGCAAAGCAGCGACACACCATGTAAATGTAGATGGCTGTCAGGAATTTCCATGAAGAACTCTTCATTCTGTGAATAAGTGATGTTTGAGGTTCAAGCGCATCGGATCACGCTCAGCCCTCTGGTTCGTTCGCACTTGCACTGCCTGGCCGGGATTGAGCCGCCTCCTTGGAAGGCAATGATTTTGAATAAAGAGGGAGCGGAAATGCAGCAAACGTGAGTGCTCAGTACAACGTTGTAAGCCGCAGGACGCAAACTACCGGCATTCCGAAGCCTTTGTGGTGGCATGTCCATCCTGCAGTGAGTTAGCCCCGTCACCAAGCACTGTCCCTTCCTATTTTTGGATACGCCGTATCTAGAAGCCCTTTGCTAACTAGAGGAGGAGGTACAACGCTACCGTAAGAAGAACTATTGCACAGTATTCCTGCTGATCTTCGCGCTGCCAGATTGGCAATGTGAGATTGTCGTCCATTCCTGGACTGTTGACATTGACAGTGCATCATTCTATTTTCCCCATTGGGGTTAGGCGACTTTCCGAATTGGGCAATACGATTTTCTAGTGCGTACGCAACTGGCATGTACGATGTCGCAGCATACCCAGTGTCCCAACAACATTGTGAACGAGAGAAACGTCTAGAGCGAGTTCTAGCGTCACTGCGTTGATATACAGCTGGCGCAAAATGTGTCTGCTTCTTCCGCTCGACTATCAAGTGTTCTTCATGTACTCTACATGAGCCATCCTAGACAGTCATGATACGCTCAGGTGCTAGTCAAAGTATCAGCTCAGGTTAAGATTCAGCCTCGTTTGTAAGACTTTTCTTTTCTTCTTCGTCGTCGTCCTCGTCGCCGCTCTCATACAAGCGGAATGTAGCCTCGTCATCACTTGGCAAAACTCTAGGATTTTCCACGCTCCACTTTCGCCTGGCCCAGAGCAACAACCCCCATCCCAGCGCCTCACATACAATCACCACAGTGACGATGATGATTGGAGCACTGCGGGGGCCGAACCCACGCAAGTTCAGGCCGCTGATGACGTTGAACCAACCACCAAAGACGAACAGACGTCCAATCCAAATGTGCACATGTGAAATCCATGTTCTGCGCGCTAGGCGAACGAAATTCCGGTGATGTAGCCAGCCTGCGAGACCTTGGAAAGCGATCAGCGAGGTGAGGATCATTCCGGTCCACTGGTGGACCGTGTTGATCTGACCGTCTATAGATATTCCCATGGAGAATCCAATAACGAGGATTGACGATGCGAAGACCTGCAGAATCCAGTGAATTGACAGCGCATGCTTTGTTTTGCTTCGCAAGCCCATCACGCCAGCAGGAAACAAGAGCAAGAACGCGATAGCCAGAATCAAGCCGTGCCAAAAGCTTGCTCCTCCTCTTACTATCGACATGGAAGAATCGGAACTCCCTAGACGAGCAACATTCGGTCGTATCGGGGGAAGTGAAGGCGGCATGGATGCTGTGATGATGGATCGCCGCATGTCGAAGAAGAATGTACCCCAACCACCCGCGCCTGCGTGATGTTTGTGCATGTCCAGGTGTGCGTCGAATGCCCACACATCAAACTTTTGATTCGAATTCCACGCCCAGATCCACGGTTGCATCGTGGACGCTGCAGAAATGTCGGTTCCCGGCCATAGGTGACACGAGTAGCACACCAGCGCGATCTTGGCCACGAATGGGGCGCTCGGGGTATCGTCGTCTCGAATCCAGACAGAGTTGATCAAGCGGAGATCCATGGATCCCACCATATCGGATTGAGTGAGAAGGGTTGGTTGGTCGTGACCAGGGGCGGTCCGGATGCTGAGAATAGGCTTGTTTTCGTCCCGAGGATCACCATAGACGATGAACATTAGGGAGCCTGCCATGGTGCTTCCGGGCCCTACAGCGGTCCAACCAAGTGCAGACGCGTCGTATCGCGGAATCTCGATGGTGAGATACAAGTCGTGCGAAGTTGTGGTAGCGTTGCGATACATTTGCGCGCCAACGCAGAATTCGACCTCTTGGTTCGCATGCGCTGGAGAACCCAATTGACAGTATTGGACTGGTTCTGCCATTGAGAGCGATATCAATATTGTCCAAGCAATGACCAGAGTGGCCATCTTGAATTGGGAGGTGATCATGGCAGTCATGGCTTGATTCTGAGCGGAAGGATAACCGAAGGAGCTCAACTTGAGGAGAAACCCAGCGGGTTAAGCTGTAGGTCGAGACCGCAATGAGGTAAGAGAGTCGCTTGTTTCCGGCATCCTCAAAGGTCAGATCTGGCAAAAGGTCACAGGCTCAGAATTGACACCCTGTGTCCGAAAGTATCCACGATTCCGTCCGGAAAATTGCTGGCATTCATGCGCAGTAATAGACTAGCCGTTTCCAGCCAACGCCGACAGCAGTTCGGGAACGTGGCTTTGAGGTCTCGTCACAGCCCGAGCTCTCTGGTACCTCTTGAGTGAGTGCTTGAGAGTCTCCCTCGAATTCGCAGGTCGAATTGCCTTCGCTGTAGTTGCTTCAACACTGGAGATGCCATTACTGGTTGTTGGCTGATTACACAGGTCGCCTCGACTAGGACGAGATTGAGGCTGCCAGTAAGCACACGAATGCCTGAAGTAACGTTGTCACAGATGTTCTTTCCTGACAGAAAGAGAGTCACATTGCAAATACAACACTCCACCTACGGCTACTCCGCAGCTATGTGCATAGACAGCTCCCGTCGGTTTGCCATCCTCGTTTCTTCACTTACAATCTCAACGGTGGCCATGATTATGATCCCCCGGCGCTGCTCCAACGTCGTCCCCATGGCCTTCGGGATATGCAAGACCTGCGAGAACGAGTCGTATGAGTCCTGCAAGCTTTTCACCTCTCGCGGTCGAGTACTTACCCAAAGTCGGATGAACAAGCCAACCAGGCTTCAGCATATCAACGGACCTATCTTTGGTCCACTGATCCAGGCGATCCCAGTTCACGCATTGATGCGTAGTGGCATTGGCGACAGGTATGGTACCGTGCGGACTCCATTCGTATGTGCTGTTGCGGTGATCAGTGCAAGACTCATGTCCGCTGATACAGTCAGTAGTAGTTGAGCTTACATCAGGCCAACATCTCCATGGCAAAGCGTTGCCTGTCTCAAGAAGTCTGCATAGCCGCGGTCAGCTCTTCTGGTGTGTTTCGGCTTGAAAAGGAGACTCAAATGCGTACCGATACAATGCTCGTTATGCAACCGGTTCATCTCCCTCTGGGTGTCGTCCAGGTTGGACCAATAGATCTCCTGGTACATGTACTGGTGGAGACGTTTCTGCGTTCTCGTCAGTATCAAATGTGTGCGTTTACCGCACATGTGTATGTTACCAAACAGTGAAGCTCGTGATACACATTCAGTGTCCCGATGTATCCGTCATCTCCTGGAATTCTGACCCCGATATCTTCTCGTCCGAGTGATCGCATGTACTCCGGCTCGATTCGAATGTTCTCATCTGGAACTCTTAGCGAAAGAGGTCTTCTAGGCACAGAATTGTGATTCTCACCATTAAGGAGATCGTGCCATGCTTTGTCGAGTGCTGGACTTGGCCGCCCGGAGTATTTACTGTGCTCTTGAATGCGATCACCGAGCACAAACTTGCGCTTTTCCCACCAAACAGCATCCAAGGCGGGAGCTTGGAAGAAGTCAGCTCTTTTTCAGTCGTTAGGTCATGGAAGACTTGCAGTCTATCAAACGTGGTCCACGGTGAGCTTGCTGGCGGAGTTGATTCAACAGCACCAAGATCGGCACGGTATATAACCCCAAAAGTAGAATATGAACGATGATCAGGTTCCGGTGACGTTGCCAAATAGTTCGACGGCCACCAAGATATCTATCTCGTTTCTCCATGGTTGAAGGCTCGGATCCGTCGTCGGAGCCTACGACAGGCGAGTACTCGGATGTAGATGATCGTGACACGAATCCCATGTTGGCAGGGAGGACGAGCGATAGAACACCGGAGTAGAAGAATTCGTATTGGCTAGACACGTTCGAACCGAGCAGCTTGAGTGTTGAAGGAGGAGGTTCGAGGATGAGCTTTGCTTGGGTCGACTGCTTGACAGCGCGATGCCATTCTACCATGCTATTTTACCACGCTCTCTTACCCAAAGAGAGACTGACCGGATCTGGTTGCACGAGTGTGTGAGCGAAAGAGCGAACCCATTCGATGACCTTGCATAGGGCTTAGAGTTGTACCTATTCGGGACGGCTACTGGCCTTTTTGGGAAGCATATGCCTGGCCACAATAGTAGAACCTTTTGACAGAGCTTATTTGCACTCCGTGCAACTGCAGTCAACCGTCCGTATGTGGCATGGCGGGCATCACTTGACCTCCGGAAATGGAAGTGAAAGGCCGTGGAGCGGAGGGTGTGACTGACAATGCAACCTGTATACAGACTGGCCTTGACTATTTTCCGACTAGATCGGCTAAACGGCGATTAGAGCGAAAATCCAACGCGAGCGCGACATGGTTCGCGTATCACGAAAAGCACTTCCATCGACAGCCGGTTTCGGGCGGTTGACTGCGCTTGCATGGTGTGCAGGCAACCGCTGCGAAAACGTTCTAGTCCTGACAATGCAACTGTTCACCACGGCCTCGTCGTGAGTCGTGCACACTCTGGTGCGTCGGATGTTTCCCAGGGCGCATTCGGTCTCTCGATATTCACAATGCGCAGTGTGCCTGTGGTTCATTTTGCTCTGTTTGTGTTCCTGGTCATACCAGCAGCATGTATCGGCCAGCTTCAACAATGGCAACGTATCGGACGAACCGCGGGAAATCACAGAATTCAACTCCAAATTGCCTTGAAACAGTCACGAATGGATGAGCTCGAGCATCGGTTGGGACAAGGTGGGTCAGATGTTCGAAGTTCTTGGTCAATGACACTGGCTAATTTCGCCGAGTCAAGTTTCCGATCCTGATCACGTATTATACGGGCAATATCTTTCGTTGAAAGACGTGAAAGAATTGATAAGACCAAGTTGGGAGTCGACAAGAGCCGTGCGGAATTGGCTCCACCAGGAGGGAATCACTCAAACTCGCATCGGCCATAGCGTCGGAGAAGACTGGATTACCCTAGACCTGTCAATCACAGAAGCCGAAACTCTTCTGAATGGGGAGTACTACGATTTCCAGCGCGGCGAAGGAGGATCAGTCATCTCCCGTGCAGTGCATTGGTCTTTGCCGATGCATTTGTACGAACACATCGATCTGATTCAACCGACCGACTCCTTCGTGTTTGATGAACCGTACCCCATCGACTTTCCTCGCGGAACCACCGTGACTGACGACGCGGGGCCTCTTGAGCAAGATCAGGAAGTCGAACGGTCCGAAAATCTGGTCGCAAGAACGCCTGCATCTCAGCATGGAGCGTCCAGTCTCGCTATCTCACAAGCATGCAACGCAAGTGCTGTGACACCGTTTTGCATACGGACACTTTACGGAACAATGAACTACACACTACAAGCTGCAGAGCTGAACTCAATGGCTCTCGTGAACTTTCATGGGGAGTTCAACAATCGCTCAGATATACAGCTATTTTTGGAGACCTACAGGCCAGAAATGGCAGATTATGCATACGCCTCCACGTTCAAAATGCTCAATACAGCCGGTGCTGTCAATCAACAAACACATGCCAACGCAGACCAGCTTGCGCACAAGCTGGGCCGTGAGGGCAACCTTGATGCCCAAGCTCTTCTTGGGATCGCTGGGCCTGTACCACTTACAGCATACTCCGTCGGAGGCCCACTTCCCCCTTTCAAGCCCGATGAATACACCCCGTTGAACACGAACGAGCCATTCCTGAAGTGGTTGAAGTATCTTCTTGAGCAGGAAGATATCCCGAACGTCATCGCGATTTCATACGGCGATATTGAGCAGACTGTTCCGTACGCCTACGCAAAACGTGTCTGCGACGGCTTTGCGCAGCTTGGCGCCCGCGGCGTAACAGTGGTGTTCGGTGCTGGAGACTCTGGGGTCGGAGAGCCCGGGAAGTGCAAATCTAACAATGGATCGGAGGCGTACGAGTTTTTGACTTCGTTCCCGGCTTCGTGTCCGTGGGGTACTTCGGTTGGAGCTACGCGAGGAGTCAATCCAGAGATTGTGGCGTTCAATGATAACAACGGCTTTGTGAGCGGAGGTGGGTTCAGCAAGTATTTTCCGCGGCCGGCATACCAGGACGCCCACGGTGCTGTTGACGAATATCTTCATCGACTGGGAGATGATCGCTTCCACGGCCTTTACAATAGAGCGGGACGTGCGTACCCGGACGTTGCGGCCCAAGGATATCGGAGAAGGATCGTGTGGAATGGAGAGAGCTATCTCATCGATGGAACGAGCGCTTCTGCGCCAACTTTCGCCGCGATTGTCGCGTTGGTGAATGATGCACTACTGGCGGAGGGAAAGCCAACATTAGGCTTTCTCAATCCATGGCTGTACTCCGTTGGATGGGCGGCGTTCACGGATGTCTCGGTTGGATCAAACAAAGGCTGCGATACCGATGGCTTTCCTTCAGGTCAAGGATGGGATCCCAGTAGTGGATTTGGTACGCCGGTGAGTTTCACGGAGATCCTGAGCCAGACTTCGCTGACTCCAGTGTTAGTGGTTTCCTCAATTCAAAGCCATGGCGTTGCAACGAGAAGTGCGTATCAGAGCGCCTTGGTACTGGCCGACTCCTCAGTTATGAGCGTTTTGACTTTAGATGACGAAAAGTGCTTGGAGCTGTTTCCAACTTCCACACATCATGTGAGCTTTCAAGGAGCTGTGTCATGGAAGATAGCATTGTTGATTGAGGAATGGCGTCTCATCTTGCTTGAAAAAGGAGCAGTACCTAGCGACATGAAATGTACTTTCCAACATCTCCTTCCACGCAAAACTCGTCTCCCCATTACAGCTTGAATGACGTACTTTTCCAAGGCAGGTATGAATTCGGTACGATTCCACATGTGGTTATTCAGGAGTCAAGGCGAAGCGCGGAGATGTTTGAGGTCCCGCTACTTCATTCCTCATGAATTGTCAGTAAAACTTGGAAGGCTGCATGAACGAGCAACAAGGAAGACCGCTTGTAAGGGCACAGACCGACAGGAACAGAATCTGAGTCCTCCGATAGCAAATATCGAGTGATGAAGTGACTGGACGTACTTTTAAATGTTCCTCCAGTAACTAGTGTTGCCTAAACTCGTACGGTCCCTTCGAGGATAACCACATGTTTGTTTGCTCTAGTACGACGTTCTTCCCATGGCTCGGATTGTTGGTCCCCATTTCAAGAACACCAAAGGAGCCGCGACACCGAAGAGGACTGAGATGAATGCCAGCATTGTGTTTGCCCAGCCCCACCCCAGCTCATGATACATGGCAGGAGCAAAGAGCGGGAAAGCGAAACCCACCGTCATTCGGAGAACCGAGGTCGCTGCCATGGCTGACGCTGTGTAGTGGGGAAAGGAATCCAGGACGTACATGCTCATGCCGTTGAGACCCATCATGAACCCGCAACCGTATATGGCAGCGCCAATGTCGGTCATGATCCAGTGAAGCTTTGCTTGGGCAGACCAGCCAAACCAGATAAGTCCGACAGGAATCAGGATACCTCCAGGCATCATCAATGGGACCCGATATTCTGGTGTAGCAGCACCTTCGCCGTGCTTTTTGATCATACGCTTGTAATACCGATCAATCCAAAGTCCACCGGCTTGGTCGGCGATGATGTAGCCCAAAGCGATTGCCAGATATTGCAGGCCACTTTGCAATGTGCTTTGGTGGTAGACGCTTGTGTACAGTTCGGAGAAGGTGGATAAGACAATGTAGAGCACCCCAAAGTTGTAGGCCATAAAGACAGAAAGAAGCATCAGGATGGGCTGAGTGAGCAGTAACTTCGTTGGCATTTGAATGCTTTTCCAGAGTCTCTGCCGGAACTTCGCATCGTCCTGGACCTGCCACAAAGTGTGGTATCGTTGATCGTGTTCCCTTTGTAATTTCTTTGCTTTTTTCCCAAGTATCTGCCTGGCAGCAGTCTCGGGCAGTAAGAAGAAAGCCGCGCAAATTAGTACGCCATTGAAAATAGCGCTCATGTAGAAGAGCCAGCGCCATCCAGTAGTCGCTACGAAGATGCCTCCCAGTACTGGCCCAATCGCCGGACCAAGCAGAGGCAGAGCTCCATAGATGGCAAAGGACAGACCACGCTGATCTGGCCTCCATACTAGAGGGAAAGAAGCAGAAAGATTAGCAACGTCGCATCTTGTGGAATGTCTCGCGTCGGAAGTCGCGACGCTAAAGAAAGGGTTGGTGCAGTGTGTGCCAATGGGGTGGTGGGCTTAGGTTACTCACCGTCGCAGAGGACTGGATATGCAACCTGTTTCTTGTTAGCGGTAAGACCACATCACAAACAGCGTGCGAAATTACCACAAACATCACCGCAGCTCCGAGTCCGGAAATCAGTCGAGCCGCGATGAGCGTTCCCGGGTTCCGGGCGAGGCCAGCGACTACGCTCCAGACCGAATACCACACCCCACAGACCAGCCACGTCGGCCGACGACCGTAGATCTCGCACAGTGGCGCCAGAACCTAGAGGCAGAGGGCGGAAAAGTTAGCACTCAGGACATGGACCCAGAACCGTCGAGATACGCTATTGCCATGCCGACCGGCCTTCTGCCTTTCAGTCGACTTACGAGAGGCCCGAATCCGTAGGCCAGGAGGATCACCGAGAGAACGAGCTGGAGTGTCCCCGAAGACATGTGGAATTCTGCACTTAGATGAGGCAGAGCAGGGGCAAGCATAGTGCCAGAGATCATCGTCACGAATCCGCCGAGCGACGTGAGGATTGTAATGCTCCATTTCCACCCAAGCGACCAGTTCAGCGGGTTGGTGGGATCTTCTTCTCCATCCCAGGTGACCTGATACCGGAAGGCAGGTAAGCTTGACGCATATGTTTCGATTTGACGTGCGAGCGGACTCACAAGCCAGCTCGAAGCTAACTCAACCGTGCCAGTGTCGTTTGACCCCTTCTCGCAGTCTGCGTCGATTGTGACGATGGCGCCTTCTTTCTCAACTGCAATGTTGCAGCTCCTCTCCGCCTTCTTGGTCTCCTCTGAAGGCGAGTGTATCGAACTCATATTGGGGTATGCTCGGGAGCTGATCTCTGAAGCAGTGGCCTGTGAGCGCTTTGAGTTCCGATACAAGCCGTCTGTTGGAGTGAAAGCTCTGCAGCCTGGCGGCTAGTCGTACATCCCTGCCTACGGTCGCCCATTTGTGAGAGAACCCTCGCTTTCGAGATCGCAAGGGTGTATCAGGTACAGAGGACAACAGGGAATAATTCGCGCTAAGCTTTGCAAAGACTTAGCGGCAAGATGCATGAGTATACAGGATGCGCTCGTAGATCCATCGCTCTGTCAACAATGTTGGCGCGCCAGCTCGTACCTATTCGGGCATCGCTGCCGTTCACTCCATGCGGACATTCCATGCGGACTCATTGCGGTTCCGAAGGTGCGTGCAGTACGGACCCGGACCAAGCTCTGGCGCTTCGGGTCATAGGTTATTGGCTTCTCCTCATGCACTGTCACGGCCTGTCCTGTGTGGCGTGGAGCCTCTTCCTCATTGGAGTCTTCGCTAACCTATAGTAGATGCTTTCGTACTGGTCGGCGCTCTCGGCATCTTCTTGCGTGAGGGCCTGGCCTTCAGGCCTGGCCGACAATGTTCCGGTGTCGGGTTGGTCTAAATGATGCTCGATCTGGCTGATCACCGGCAAGGCATGAAAATGGAAATCGGGGCGTGTGCCCTGATTTTTTCATGTTCTCATAAGTACTGATGCCGTACTGTTGGATACTCCGGGGTATGGGTTTGACCGCACCTCCTGAATGCCAGCAAGCGAGACATTCAGACAGTGACAACCTGCCTTGGTCTACCACAAAGAATGCTGTCCAACAGAGAGAGAACAACAATTGCTGGGAAGTATGAAAAGTCCCCGACTATATTTTCATCTGGAAAGGAGGATAATAGGGGCGAGATTCAAAGATCGATCTAACATCTATGCAGAAACAGATAGCCATGAGATGCCAGTAGTTTCTGCCTAGCCGTCTGACATAGTTCAGTACTCTGACAGGACTATGATGGAACAAACAAAAGACCGAACAAGCCTCGACCATACCGCCTAGTCCATAAGATCCTTGCCCTCCCCTTCGTTGTATACTGTGCCTAGAAGGTTGTTACTCAAAGCAAATCATACCTTACGATAGGGAAACCAACCTAATGTAGGGTGAATAAGGAATCCTGGCTTAAACATGTCGAAGGACCGAGCCTTCGACCAAGCCGTAAGCCGATCCCAGTTGACGCACTGGTGAGAGGTCGCAGCTGCGTACGGTTTGCGGCTGTCGTTGCCCCATTTGTAAGTCACCATACCCACATCTCCATGGCAGATTGCTGACTTTCGGAGATGGTTGAGACAGTGTTCTATTCTCTCTCCGGTCAGTATTGCTCTCATTCGGTTGTATCCGGAAGCAAATCTTGTACCTGAGTGAAGCCGGTTCATCTCTCGCTGATCATCGTCCAGTCCGGGGTAGTAATGCTCTTGATACATATGAACATGCATCCATCTCTGTCAAGAGTATTAGTCGTGCCGTGATTGGATCGAACAACACTGTCACTCACGACGCAGTGTATTTCATGGTACACGTTGAGCGTTCCGGCATACCCCGACCCATCGGGAAGCTGAACAGCATCTTCGCTGCGTTGGAACATGTTCAGATCCTCGATGGAAAACCTGACATTCATGTCTAATAGACTCAGTCGTATTCCCTCGCCGATGATCACGGCCAATACGAACCTCCTAGCAAGCTCTCCCATGCCTCCTCCAACTCAGGTCGCGGGTAGCCTGAGTATGGGCCCTCGTGGCCATCGCCTGAATGGAATTGTTGCAGCTGCCATTGGACCGCTTCGTTCGCCGGCGCTTCTTGAATCAGGAGACGGAAATCTTTTGCTCATCACTCGGAACTCACAATAAAGTAATTGACAGTTTTCGTCAAGAGATCCTCGATGCGAGTCCAGCGCTATTGTGGCTACAGTGCAATATCCAAGGAAAGCGGCCAGGTGAAGACAAAGTGGTAGCCCGTGTCGCCGCCATATGGTTTGCGGCCGATGAGTTGGGCAACTTTTGATTGCCTTCTCATCTGCGAGCTGTAGCGTTTCGTTTGTTTCTTCGGAAGTGCTATGCATCGGCGATATCAGATTCGAAGAGGTTCTGGAGGGTATGGAAGTAGAGAATACGACAACGATCTTGACGCTTGCGTAGAGAGCGGCTGTAAGCTTCGAGGTCGAACAATACCCGCGGGCAAAGTAATGCGTGAGAATTTCTTCCAGACTACCCTGGTAGGACAGACCATTAGGACAGCCTGTCCAACACAAAGTATCTCATCGTACGGAGATTCCCCAATTGAGCTTTCCAGCTTTGCTTACGTCTCCTTTGGTATGTACGAAAGAATCACTATGCGATGTCATCATGGTACTTGTATACCACAGGGATTGTACCTTATCATAACGGGAAAAGGGAATGAAACCCCAAATGGGCAAAACATGGGGCATGACTGCTTTGGGACGAATCCAACTCTTCCACAAACAGTTGGCAGACCTCTGAATGCGTCAAAGGATCGACTAGGATCGATTAGAATAGAGTGGTAGAGAAGTGTTGCAGGCCATTTGGGGAAGTTTCGGATCTGGGGCCGCTGAGCACTCCAAGTCTGAATGCGCACGCAACGCCTCGAAACAACCCATCCATTCGAATGACTTGAGTCTTATAAGTACGTCTCCATCCAGTTGCTCTGTGAACCTATACCTCATCAGATTCAGTTCAATCTCCGCACCACTCAAGCCTACAAACTCATCTTCGCTCTCCAACCAACACAAACAACCGCCGCCATGCACTCCGCTACCTTGATGACCCTGTTGGTGTCGATGACTGCTTTGACAGTCGCGTCTCCCTTCCCAAGTACGAAGAAACGGATCCCGGGACATGTGCCAGACATCTGTGACTGATGAAGCGAGCAGAGGACGCCGACTCGGCCTCCCAGTACATCGTCGATAAGC